>BQNB010002298.1:0-67959 GCA_026074375.1 Tanacetum coccineum | reverse complement strand
CCAGTAAATCAATTTCTTGCATTTTAAAACTATGTTTTGTCATCAACAAAAAAGGGGAGATTGTTAATACAAATAAACCGGTAACAAATTAATGACAAAACATAGTAAAAACATCATTCTCAAATCTCTTACTATCTCTAAAAACTTAATCTTGTAGAAAAACACAAAGTGTCACAAAAAAAATAAAAGTGTATGATTTTATACACAAAATGTTTTTTTACACTCTAGATTAATTACATCATTCATGACCTAATCAAATGCAGCAAATCCAAGGGCAATCTTACAAGATTACACATGATCTCTCAAGATTTTGCAAATCAAAATTCGGATTTGGTTACTGTAGGCCGGTGCCCTTGCTTTTGGCTGTCGGTGCCCTTCTTCAATAGCACCGGAAGAACCGGGCTACAGTAAAGTTTTTGGCTATAAATACCAAGCCATTTATCATGTTTTCACACATCTTTCTCATCTAAAATACTCTCTAATCATCTGATCTCTCTCTCTCTCTCTATTTCTTGTATATCTTTCTTTAGTCTTGTGTAGGTAATTTCCTTCAAAGAAGAAATTGCCAAATACGCGTTCGAGACGACCAAGTCACAAGTACCTTGTGTTCGATCTCCATCACTCCTTCAAGATCATCTTGCTGTAGTTTATAGCTGTGAATATCATTGTTAGTTGTATACCAAGTATAGTAGTGTTGATATTGATTCTATTGTGTGAAGAATCCTGTGATTATCTTTGTATCGTACAAGAATTGTAACCACATTGTGAGGCTTCTTCGCTGGTTGAAAGGAGATTGGTGACTAGTGTTTAACAAACTCTCAAGTAGGTGACTCGGGGAGTAGAGTAGGGCAAGAAAGGTGTCCTTGTTGCCGAAGCACTATAAATACTTATGTCCTGGTTATCGCTTTCTATACTCTCTCTTTTACTTGCATTTTGGATCACTTAGATCATAATCAAATATCAATATCCTAACCATTTCGCAAAAAGTTCTAAACAAGTTTTAAAAGGCAACTAATAACCAAGAAAACTATTCACCCCCCCCCTCTTCTAGTTTTCCACACACCTCTTCCCAAGGTGGTGGAACGGGAACCCGAGGTGACAAAGGATACGGTGCAACCGAGTACCAAAAACATCCAACCTCCGGTAGTCCAAATTCAAGCTCCAATTGATGAGCCCGTTGTTTCTCCTAAGCCTAAACCGTCTATACCTTATCCTTCGAGAGCCAACAAACAAAAGCTCCATAAAAAGATGATAATATAGCCTCGAAATTTGTTGAAATCTTTAGGGAATTACATTTCGAGCTCAGTTTCGCTGATGCTCTTCTACATATGTTGAAATTTGCTTCAATGTTTAAAAGTCTCCTTAATAACAAAGAAAAATTGTTTGACTTAGCTAAAACACCAGTAAATGAGAATTGTTCGGCGGTTATCCTAAAAAAGTTACCCGAAAAACTTGGAGACCCTGGCAAGTTTCTTATTCCATGTGATTTTTTGGAGTTAGTTGAATGTTTAGCTTTGGCCAATCTTGGTGCAAGCATCAACTTGATGCCTCTTTCCATATGGAAAAAGCTCTCACTCCTCGAACTTACTCCTACTCAAATGATTCTTGAACTTGTAGACCGATCGACTACTAGTCCATCCGGTATTGCCGAAGATGTCTTTGTAAAAGTAGGAAAGTTCCATTTTCCGGCCGACTTCATAGTCGTTGATTATGTTGTTGATCCTCGGGTTTCCTTAATTCTCGGGAGACCCTTTTTGAGGATGGCACGTGCTTTGATTTATGGTTACGGTGAAGAATTAACTCTCCGAGTTGATGATGAAGCCATAACCTTTAAAGGTGGTTAAACTTCGAGATATTCCTACAATGATGTTGTGTCGATTAATCGAATTGATGACATCGACGTAGCTTGTGAGGAGTATGCTCAAGAAGTGCTCGGATTCTCGAATAGTTTTACGAGTGGCAATCTCACTCCGTCTTTAGATCATATCCTTTCTACTTCTTCCCCCTCTCTCACTCCTTTTGAGGAAAGTGACTTCATTTTGGAAGAAATCGAAGCTTGTCTTACGAATGATTCAATTCCACTGGGAATTGATGATGACGACTTTGATCCGGAAGGAGACCTTTTTCTACTCGAGAAGTTATTAAACGATGATCCATCATCTCCTCTCCCTCCGAAAGAACTTCATGTTGAGGAACTTAAAATCGTAAAATCTTCTATTGATGATCCTTCGGAGCTTGAGCTCGTGGATTTACCTTCTCATCTTAAGTATGCATTTTTAGAGGGTACCGATAAACTACCCATCATAATTGCTAAAAACTTAAAAGAAGATGAGAAGGTCCAACTTCTAAAGGTTTTAAAGTCACACAAGTGTGTCATTGCTTGGAAAATCTCCGATATAAAGGGCATTGACCCTTAATTTTGCACTCACAAAATATTAATGAAGGATGACTCTAAACCGGCAATTCAACATCAAAGATGGGTGAACCCAAAAATTCATGAGGTTATCAAAAAGGAAGTTATCAAACTCCTTGATGCCGGATTGATTTATCCTATCTCCGATAGCCCGCGGGTGAGCCCAGTTCATTGTGTGCCTAAGAAGGGCGGTATAACCGTAATTGAAAATAAAGATAATGAGTTGATACCTACTCGATTAGTTATGGGATGGCGTGTATGCATTGACTACTGAAAGTTAAATGATGCCACTCATAAAGATCATTTCCCGTTATCGTTTATGGACCAAATGCTTGAAAGACTCGCGAGAAACAAATACTATTGTTTTCTAGATGGTTTCTCGGGATATTTTCAGATTCCAATTGACTCGCAAGACCAAGAGAATACCACTTTTACTTGCCCTTATGGGATGTTTGCCTACCGACGCATGCCTTTCGGCTTATGTAATGCTCCGGGCACGTTCCAAAGGTGCATGATGGTCATTTTCCATGACATGATCGAGGAAACAATGGAGGTCTTTATGGACGATTTCTTGGTTTTTGGGGATTCTTTCTCCTCATGCCTCTCCCATTTAGACAAAATGCTCAAACAGTGCGAAGACACTAATTTAGTTCTAAATTGGGAGAAATGCCATTTTATGGTAAAAGAAGGCATTGTTCTAGGACATAAGATTTCAAAGTCCAGAATTGAGGCCGACAAAGCTAAAGTTGATGATATATCTAAACTCCCTCATCTGACTTCCGTTAAATGCATTCGAAGTTTTTTAGGTCACGCCGGGTTCTATCGTCGATTTATTCAAGATTTTTCTAAATCGCCCGCCCGATAACCCATCTTCTTGAAAAAGATACCCCTTTCATCTTCTCGAAAGAATGTATTGAAGCGTTTAATATACTTAAGAAGAAGTTAACCGAAGCTCTGATTTTAGTTGCCCCCGATTGGGACCTACCATTTGAAATTATGTGTGATGCTAGTGATTACGCGGTAGGTGCAGTCTTAAGGCAACGTGTGGTTCCTTATTTAACTGAATGGATCTTTGCAACCAATGAAGGATGATAGCCAAGATGTATAAATACACACGACTATGTAGAAACAATGACTATGAATACAATGTGTTAATGCGGAATCTTAACACAAGTACTAAGAAGAATAATGAACAACTGAATAACAACTTTATTAAAGTGTTCTTGAGGATTACAGATTGCTAACTATGATATTGTATGTTCTGTATGATCTTGTGTAGAACTGTCTTTTTTTAACTATGCCTAGGGTTCCGTTTATATCATAAGGATAACCCTAAAAGGCTTACATATCTTTCTGACAAATATCTCAAAAATATCTTTTAAATATCTTTTAAATATCTTGTCATCGGTACTAACTAATTTACTACTAACGGTACTAACTAACTAACAGTACTAACTACTTTGTACTGTCGGTACAAAGTATAACTGTCGGTACTAACTATTTGTACTGTCGGTACTAACTTAAGAAAACATTATTCCTAACACAACGTAAGACCAAACATTTTTAGCCTATACACAATGCTAGTAAGACTATGATGGATGCTCAAGCACATTACACTACTACGGAGAAAGAATTATTAGCCGTGGTGTATGCTTTCGAGAAATTTCGGCCTTATTTAGTCTTGTCAAAGACCATAGTGTATACGGACCACTCGGCTCTCAAATATCTTCTTGCCAAGCAAGATGCTAAACCGAGATTGCTCCGGTGGATTCTCATACTCAAAGAATTTGATGTCATTATTCGTGATAAAAAAGGAGCGGAGAATCTCGCGGCCGACCACTTATCAAGACTTGAAAATCCCCACCAAGATGTTCTCAAGAACAAGGAAATTACTGAAACATTTCCTCTCGAGACTCTTGGTATGGTTACCTTTCGTGGTGATTCTAGTACCCCATGGTTTGCCGATATTGCAAACTACCATGCAGGGAATTTTATTGTGAAAGGGATGTCGTACCAACAAAAGAAAAAATTCTTTCAAGATGTTAAGCATTATTTCTTGGACGACCCCTACTTGTTTAGAATTGGTGCGGATCAAGTGATTAAACGATGTGTTTACGGCCAAAAAGCTGTTGATATCCTCATGGCTTGCCATAATAGACCCACCCGGGGACATCATGGTGCCAACTACACAGCTAAAAAAGTCTTTGATTCCGAATTTTATTGGCTGACTATTTACCGAGATGCCCATGACTTGGTCACACGGTGTGAAGCTTGTCAACGTCAAGGCAAAATCTCGCAAAAAGGTTAAATGCCCCAAAATGCAATTCAAGTATGCGAGATCTTTGACGTATGGGGCATCGATTTTATGGGCATGTTCCCGTCTTCTCGAGGGAACAAGTACATTCTCATGGTCGTTGACTAGTTGTCCAAATGGGTTGAAACAAAAGCAATCCCCACTAACGATGCCCGTGTTGTTGTAAAATTCTTGAAATCTCTCTTTGCCCGATTTGGAACTCCTCGTGCTATAATTAGTGATCGCGATACCCATTTTTGTAATGACCAATTTAAAAAGGTCATGCTTAAGTATGAAGTTACTCACCATCTTTCTACCGCGTATCATCCACAAACGAGTGGACAAATGGAGGTTTCAAATCGTGGTTTGCAACGTATCTTGGAAAGGACTATAGGCGAAAATCGTGCTTCATGGTCCGATAAGTTAGACGATGCTTTATGGGCCTTCCGTACCGCCTTCAAGATACCCATCGGGTGCACTCCATATAAGTTAGTGTATGGAAAGGCTTGTCATCTTCCTATCGAACTTGAACACAAGGCCTATTGGGCCTTGAAACATTGCAATTTTGACCTCAAGACCGCGGGTGATCACCGGAAGGTTCAAATGAATGAATTAAATGAACTTCGTGATCAAGCCTACGAGAACTCTTTAATCTACAAAGAGAAAACGAAGAAGATTCATGACTCCAAGATTAAAAACCGCGTTTTCAACGTTGGTGATCGAGTTCTTCTCTTCAATTCTCGATTAAAGATCTTCTCGGGCAAGCTCAAAACCCGTTGGACCGAACCGTTCACCATTGATCAAGTTTTCCCTAATGGTACCGTTGAGTTATCTCAAACTGACAGGCCAAACTTTAAGGTGAACGGTCATAGACTCAAGCACTATTTTAGAGGGGACGTACCACCTATGGTTGTCCCGGATCTCCAAACCTTCCCCATGGACAACTAAATTCGGGGACGAGTCAAGCTTTGTGACTCATTAATAAACAAGCGCTTCGTGGGTGGCAACCCATGCTTATCCTAATATAATTATAATAGTAGTAATGAATAAGTGTGACGTGAGGAGGTTCACCTCTTCCTTTCTCGTGTTTCGTGGTTTATGTTGTATGTCCAGGATTGCCTCGGATTATGAAGACTCTCGTGCTCGTGGTTTTGTCCTTTGTTTTCTCGAGCTTCAATCCTTAGCATGATTATGGGAATCCAATATCTTAAATCTTATCGACTAACGTTTATCTTTGAGCATACTTAAAAAACGGCTTTAGATTTACGTAGAAACCCTTCTTTAAACATTGAGGACAATGTTTGGTTCTAGTATGGGGGGAATCTATCGATTTGATTGTGCATGTAGTCGTTGTTTTTACGTAATCCCATTTTTACGACTAAAAAAACGAAAAAATTTAAAAATTTTCAAAAATAAAATAAGTGTTTTGTCACAATGTTTGACTTTCCTGCTGGGTAGAATAAGAATAAATTTTGACTCGATCGAGCGTGTTGAGCTCTTAGCTTTGACCCTTAACCTTTATAAACTCGACTAAGCTAGTTTATTTGACTAAGCATTCGCGGATCTTTTTATTAAAGATTTTTAAATTTGCGAAGAACGAGAAATGATAGAGTTAATTATGAGTTATATGCTAAGCAAGGATTAGTTGGAAATCTTAAGAGCTCATAAGTGTAATTTGTGGCTTTTCCTCCCCAAAGCTTCTAACCGGACTAATAATAAGTGCTATTTTCGAAAATTAAACTTAAATCAACGCTTTTTTAAAAAGTAGTCGATAACAATAATTTATTTAGTCTTAGTTCAAATTTATACTTAAATTTTCTAAAAAGAAATTTTCTCTATATCGTGGTAATATAAGTATAATTACATTAATGTTAAGTGTAATATATGTGATTTAATATATATAGGGAAAATCTCTTTTTCTTAAATTTAAATACGCTTTTGATCTAAGACTATTTCGTTTTATGTTGTGAAATCGTTTATTTAACGGGAAGCCTAAGATTTTTGAAACCAAAGGTCCGTGAGTTCCGATACTATTCTCTGTGGGGTTTCTAAAGCCTGGTCACCTAAGCCGGTCTCGGCTGGGATGTGCCCAGAAGAAAGTCGCTACATAGAATGATCTCGCCTTCAAAATCTTAATTCTTGGGTGGAACGTGAAGCATAGAAATATTGCAATTTTCTTAAAAAGATTGAACCATGGTTGAAATTCGAAATAAGCACATTCACCCATAATATATAATAACTGTCGGGAGTGAAAAGTTTCACAAGTTACAAGTATGAGTAGTGTTAGCATCTTAACTTATATTTAACGGTGATTTTGTTTTTAAGCTTGGTTTGAGACAAGTGAAAAATCGGGGACGATGAATTTATCTTTTTGGACATTTCAGGATTGAAGTACTTCTTATTCTGTGACCCTAAAAGTTATGAAAATAACGAAAGTCCAAACATTCTAGTTAGTTGCTAAAAAGAAAAGTATAAAAAATGAGAAAAAGGAAAAATACAAATATATGTGTGGTAATTAGTGTAAATATTTAAAAATGGTCAAATCAGGGCTTTTCAAAACTAATGATTCTTTTATTCCCTTTGATGAACACTTAGCTACTTTTCGAGGTAATTAGTCGAAGGGGAAGTTTTCTAAGTGTTTACTTATGGCATTACGTGAGGACACGACAATAGTTTAGTATGGGGGATTTTGGTATGTGCTTAATTACACATACCTTTTGCCTATAAAAACGTGCCTAAAATGACCAAATATACTAAAAATACATTTAATTTGTGTGGTTTTGTGAGAATATGATTGCAGGTAACGGATATTCACTAAAGGACAAAAATCAAGCCAAAACAGACAAAACCAAGCACGGGAATAGAAAAGCGTGAAAAATTCAAAGTCAAAGTCAACCCAAAAAGTCAAAGTCAAAAAGTCAAAGTCAAAGATGAAGCCGAATCCGAAGAAATCTTAAATGGGCCAACCCGTACCCATTTAATGGGCCGGGTCAGCCCATTAAGCCTTTTTCTATAAAACTTTTAAGTTTTATAAGCCCTATGTCCAAAACCATTAAAACCGGCCCAACCTAATGGCCCATTAACACTTAACCATTAAACCCTTAACCCATTTACAACAAAGGTCCTTATCCCCTTCACACCGTTAGTCCAAAAGGACTAACAGTGTCAATCCAAAAGGACTAACGGTGCAAACACATAACAAAAACAGGGCAAACGCCCGTTAAACCAAAACAAACACACCCATTACCCGCCAAAACCCATTAACACTATTCACCTTCTCCCACCTCTGCTACCTTGCACCCCATGACAAAAACGTCTCTCTCCCATTACCCCACTTTCACCCAATATACCAAAAAATCCACCTCTGGCAAATCCCTTTTTAACCTTATTCGTTCAAGGTTGAAGACAAAAAATTAAAGGGTTGAGATCACTTGACTTGGAGAACACACAAAATGGAGGGCTAAGATTGGTTTTCGACTTACTCACACAACAAAAACACCTCAGTTATCACTCACAGAAGAAGCACAAAGAGCAAGCCTCAAGACCTAATATTTCTCTATAAATAGGACTCATTGTAGCTTTGAAAGGCATCTAGTTTTTTAGTTTTAGTTTTTCAGCTTATATTAGTTTGTACTTCTTTAAAAAGCTTTGTACTGTTTTATTAAAGTTTAATGAAAATTAAGTTTTTATGTTAAATCTGTTTTAAGTTAATGTACTTTGTGTATTAAAAAAACGTTTTATAAGCTCACAAAAGCTCTTTTTAACTCATACTTAAGTTGTTAACTTAAGCACTATAAGTTTTTCCATATCTTATAGTTTTTAAGTCTTTTACCAAAAATCACCAAAAAGCTAAAAAATGGATGATAAGCCAAACCTGGATGGGCTTATGGGTTTCACTAGCTTGTCTTTGACAAGCTAAAGCTTGTAGATCAGCTTATTGAAAGCTTATTTGCCCTGTTTTGAGTAAGGCATTGTAATTCTCAATTTCAGTGTTATCATCATATACTGTTCATAGCCTATTGACCTACTTAATCTGGCTATTTCTTAGCTTATTTATGCTTATTCACCATGTTTATTGCTTATTATGCTTGTCTAGTAGTTTGTAGCTCATTTGATTAAGTTTTCATGAAATCTTGGTTTTTATAGCTTAAGATTGCTTATTCTGTCTTGCTTATATTCATGCTTATTTCTTATTGAAACTTGCTTAATATTGCTTATATAACTTAGTTATCATCTGGTCTTGCTAAAAGTTGCTTTAAATCTGAATTTTACAAGTCTAAAATGGAATTAAAGTTTCTAAAGGGGTGTTTGGCTAGAACAGTCCTAACCCATGGTAGTACTGTTTGAACCCGTTTGACCCATTTTGAGCTTTGGTTGATCATTTGAAGGTCTTGTAGCATCTTAGTTTATTTGTCTAAGGTTTAAATTTGGTTTTAAAAGTACTTGAAATTTTGTTTTGTGGCTTACATTAATTTTTTATAATTGTCTGTCTCTTGAATCGTTGTTCTAAACTGCTTGTAGTTCCAAGTTTTTTGTGTCCTCAGAATGGAGTTTTTCATGCATTATTTATTAAGTTTGTAGCCTGCACTTATTAGTTTTTAGTTTGCAACCAAATTTGTCAAACACTTGTTCATGTGTTTTGAGTCTAAAAAGTTCACTTTCAATCTTTAAATTCTAGTAGCTTAATCTGATTTTAGGTTTCTAATCTATTAGCATAAGTTTTTTTTGTTGCTTACTTGATGTTTCTGTGCTTATTGGAAGTATTCGAGCTTATTTGATTAGCTTAAAGTAGGCCTGCACTTTGTCTTTTTGTATTTACAAAAACTTAAAAAAACCTCAGTACATACTGAGTAAAACAACCGTTTTTATAAGCCTTTTAAACAACTTATTTGATTTTCAAAATGTTTTCTGATTGATGATTTAGATAGCTTATTGTATAAGCTTTTTCAGTGCTAATAATCTCTAAGCCTATAAGATCCATGCTAGCTTAAAATTTAAGCTAGAAAGTGCTTTTATTTGGCTGTTTAGATCAAAAGTTTTGGCCAATAAGCTTATTTGCTTTTCTGAGCTTATTGGCTTATTGGATTTGCTTTAGTTGTGTTTAGATTTGCTTATTAGGATAGGTTCAAGTATTGTTAGTTTATTTAGTTTAGATTAGAGCTTATTAAAGCTTATTAGCACTTTTAGTTTAAAATTTAAGTTTAAAATCCTTTTAGGTAGTTCTGTCATTTAAGCTTAGTTTTAGCTCATATTGTTAGCTTATTTTTCTTCATTAGTGCTTATTAGGGTTTAGTATTCATTTGTTTTTAGCTAATTAGTTTTCATGTTTGCTTATTAAGTCTAAAAAGCCAAACAGTTTAGCTCTTTAAGTCTTAGTGTAAAAAGCCATAACTGTTAACTTAATTCAGCTTATTTTTAGCTTATTTTAGGTTTTTATAAAAAGTCATTTCATAAAAGTTGCTTATTTCAGGATTTAAAAGCTTATTCAAAAAGAAAATTTTCAAATAAAAACTTGGAAGTAGGGAAGTCAAGTTGAAGCAAGGCTCGAACCCTGACCTCTACCCAACTAAACCACGTTTTAACACACACCTCCACTACAACATGCCCTTGGGACTTTTCCGGTTATTGATTGCAAGATTAATTATATAACACCTTTTTAGCCATTAAGCTTAACATCCCATTTTAGCTTATTATCAGCTTATTTAAATAAGCTGTTGACCACCGTTTAAATTTTTCTATGGTATAGCATAGTGGCAAAGTACTTTCACAAATTTTCAATTTTCCGAAATTCGTTTTAGTATTTATTATTAATTTTTTAGATTAAATCCGTTTTTAATTCAAAA
Source organism: Tanacetum coccineum (assembly GCA_026074375.1). Lineage (NCBI taxonomy): Eukaryota > Viridiplantae > Streptophyta > Magnoliopsida > Asterales > Asteraceae > Tanacetum > Tanacetum coccineum. The sequence goes on along the minus strand of BQNB010002298.1, from coordinate 57,410 downwards.
TAAATTATATAAAAGTCAAAAAAATATAATTCTTTTTTGAAAAATTTCTTTTATCATTTAGGATTTATAAAAATTAAATTTTCATTTGCAGGGTTAAATTTGTAGAATTTAGTTTTTTAAAGAACGGGATTTGAATCCCGTTATCGTTTTTAGTGTTTTAGCCGTAATTGCTTTCGTTTTAGGTTTGCCTTTACTTGTCTTTGCATATTATTAGTAGAAATAGAATCCAAAATCAAATATTGACCATTCAAACGCGCGATCACAAACGTAACCGATTTTCAAATTCGCACCTCGTCGGGACACGACCCGAAAAGTTTTTTTAGGGATTTTACTTTGGTCAAAAGTAATTATCTTTTAAAATCCTTACAGAATACTCTCTTACTCTTCTATAATTGATATTATCCTATTATATATTATATATTTATATATTTATATATACTAAAGGATTGTAATCAGGTGTCAAAGCTTATTGCTGAGAATGAGCATTTAAAACAGACCTATAAGAAACTTTTACGTCGATTAAACCAACAAGTATTCGATCAAAAGAACAATGTAATGATTTAATTAATCAAGTCAATCTAAAGTCTGTAAAAATCTCTGATTTAAATGCTAGTCTTCAGGAAAAAGTTTTGGTAATTACAGATCTTAAGGATGATTTAAGGAAACTTAAAGGAAAAGCACTAGTTGATAACGATCGTACAAACTACCCTAGGATCCAGAAATCTTAAGAGATTGATGTGGAACCAATAACTCCTAAATCCGTTGAATAAAAAGACACGTCACTCTGACCTATATTAAGCGCTCTCAATAAGAATCTACAGTCTTAGGATCTAGTTGAAACAAGTTAAATCAAAATACCCACTAATCAATTCTTAGAATCTGCCTGTAGGTAAGCCTAAACTAATTCAAATAGAGTTCATACACACATCATAAAACCTACCCGAGTGTCAACAATACTGATCGGAGAAATTAGTGGCTGTGACCCCAAAGAACAAGGACAAAAGAGTTAGATTCACCAAGCCTGTCACATCCTTAGGATACACAATCACCAAAATAGCCTCTACATCAAACCTAGTTTCTAACAAACCTATATTGTCTTCTACAGGAGTAAAACCGTCTACTAGTGCTAAGCGATCACAGCCTTCAAGCAATATAAAGAAAGATAAGAATCGGCAAACAAACCAAGTAGTACTACAGAAGAATAAAGTAGAAGCCACCCTAGGAAAGTTAACATCTATTTGAAAAAATAAAGATTGTGGTTGTTAAACTAAAGGAATTGCTTATAAGCAACATTCAAAGCTTAATGCGAATTCTGAACTTAAATGTGTTAAGTGTAATGGTTGATTGCTTTCTGATAATCTAGATCTGTTAAGCAAAGTTCAAAGAGAAAAGTTTGGAAACCAACAAGAAAGGTGTTTACAAATATTGGATACATCAGGAGACCTACAGGTCACACCTTCACTATAATAGGAAATACGTGCCCTTTAACTAGGATTACCACAACTACTGAAGTACCCCTTAGGAAACCAACTACTCTAGAAAATGAAACACCTAAGCCTGTTGTAACATTGATTTACTCAAGGAAACCTAGAAAATCTAACACTAATGTTCCTGTTAGCAAATCTAAGGTTCCTTAACCTGGTATCTCTAACAAAAGGAACCCAGCCAATCTTGGGGATCCATAGTTTCCGATGTTCCATCTTCCTCTCTTGATGACTGCAGGTCATCTAAATTGTTCTCTGGTATTTGGACTCTGGCTGCTCCAAGCAAATGACCGGAGATCGCTCTCAGCTCACCAATTTCGTCAATAAATTTTTGGGTACATTCAAATTCGGAAATGATCACGTGGCAAGATATTATTGATATGGTGATATATCAGATTGGGAATGGTTACGATCTCAAGATTTACTATATTGGAAAGGACTTGGACACAACTTATTCTCTAGTTGGGCAATTTGGTTGATTCGAAACCTTGAAGTTGGCCTTTTCGTCAACACACATGCTTAATATCGAAAATTCAAAGGTGTTGATCTATTGATTGGATCTTGAGGCAACAATCTGTATACTCTGTCTCTCCTCTTGAGATTGATGACATCATTCTCCTATATGTCTCTTGCAAAAGCCTCAAAGACTAAGTCCTGCTATGCACCGACGTCTGTCTCATCCAGAACTTTGGTGCCATCAACCATTTTAGCTAGACAAGGTCTTGTCGAGTCTCCTAAGCTAAAATTTGAAAAGGACCATCTGTGTTCTGCTTGTGCAATGGGGAAAAGCAAGAAGAAACCCTACAAACCTAAATCTGAAGACACCAACCAAAAAACTCTTATCTTTTGCACATGGATCTTTGTGGACCAATGGCGTGTCGCAAGTGTTTTAACGAAAGAAGACATCCCTCAGTTGTCACAACCCCCAAAAATGGGTCGCAGCGAAATATGTTGGGGAATGGTAGACTATCATAGATCAACAGCAACGAGATAAGAGAAACGGACCTCATAAGCGTTTTAAAAATTGAATACATTGGATAATTAGACTTGTTTGTTACAAAAGCGAAGCTTAAATAGTTTCATCCATGAAAAGTAAAGATTTTAAACATAACAAATATTCCCAAAATGTAATGCAACATCCAAATCTTTATATAATGACTCCAAAATGATGACCACAATGTATCCTTGTTTCTCAGTCACTTATTGGACCTGAGAAACAAGCTTTAAAACGTCAACATAAAGTTGGTGAATTCACAGGATTAGGTAAATGTATAAAGTAATACCACAAGCTTTCCAATGTAAGACATGTAACACATAACAATATCTCAAAGTATTACGAGTGCAACAAAGTTCATGACACCAGAAGCTCGACATATATGTAATCAATTTAATGCACTAAATGTGCCATAGTAGATGTTCAAAAACCCCAACATCCCAAATTGTTCCCGACATGTAAAACGTTCTGTTGTTTCGGTACCATTCCGAAAACGATGGAGCGCTACTCACCCAACGGGATGTCAATCCAAATAAGATTCTATTCATAACCTCCGGCTTCGCTACTAGCAATTGACATTCATGAGGGTGGGCAATAGTGGGTTTAGCTACTATGCCAACTCGTATATGTTAAAAAGTACTTGCGTCCAAAAGTAAAACAATGCATGTTTCTCACCCCAAATTGCAAAACAATATGGATTTAATAAAAGCGGGGCTATGAACTCACCGTAAGGGAAGATTGATTTTCTAAATCAAGTATTTGAATCGTCCTCGGCAATTCTGAATGCAACCTAATTAATTATAGGTCGTATGAGTATAATGTATTTCATGTAAATAAAACATCACATATTGCATAGCTACACCACCACCTAATAGTTTTTATTAATTAATTAAAAGTTAAAACAATAATTAACTCGTACTTTGTTAAATAAAAGTGTGTGTACTTGTATCCCGATATTATTTCGTTTATAAATGCATCGTTTGTAAAAATGTATGATAATACTGAATATTTTTATTATTAATTAATTGTTTTATAAAAATTGTATAAAACAATATAAGTAATTAGCGCGCGAGTTTTTAAAACTTTATATCTTTATCGTTTCGACTCCGTGTTATATACGTTTCTATGTCCACGTCTCCGATTAAAATGATTTATCCAAATATCATATTTATTACACGTTTAATAACCCACTAAGGATGAAACATAATTACTTTTACTGTTCATAATACACAGTTTATAAAAAATTATTTTAAAAATTAAACATGTGTAAACTTATTTAAATCATGAACTCTTCTTATAAGCTCTCCGTTTCTCGAATCCATATGTCCTTGGATTTAGTATTAAGAAAATTTATCAAATTTTATATTATAAAATTTTAATCCAAGATGAACAGTAGCTTTACTATTCATAAACAGTTTATAAAAATATTTTATAGAATTAAATATATATATCTTGTAAACTACGTAACTTGTTCGTTATAATTCCTTTTCGATTCTTTAATGTCCGTGGTTCGATTACAGAAAATTATCAAATAATAATATTTATACAATTTATACCCCTGATGAACAGTAATTTACATGTTCCATCACAGTTTATATAATCATATTTATAAAGGAGTTAATATATATAACGAGTAAATGTCGAGTCCTTGTTCGTTATAATTCCGTTTTTCGAGTTCCTTACATGCTCACGATCCTTATAAAGAGCACTATTTTTATAAAATATAAAACATATGATTTAAAATTCGAATTCCAACAGTAGCTAATTATTAAAATTAGGGTTTTCACTTAATAAAGTTAGTTTGTAATTATTTCTACTTAAGGATCCTTGCACCATTATTTTTCCAAGTGTTGTACCGTATATTCCACATGTATTTAGCCTCTACATGTCCCATGTCCTTTTGTCATATAAAATCATCATATACTAATAAAACGTTAAAATAAAACTAGGTGGTGATTAACTAATGCAACAAATTGTAACAAGTATGAAATTAATAAACGATATTGAAAACTTTAAATCGACCTATAGGAATCAGTAGGATATGAACGACAAGATTAAACCCATCAAGCCTCCAAAATCAAAACCCCTAATCAAGAAACCCTAATATGTTTTCTTGAAATTCCTTGTAAACCCGAATCCAAGCTTCCCAACACTGAGTAGTCTTAGGTAACCTTAGATTGAACACTTGAATGCTTGGAATACCTTGGATGCAAAATAAAAATGAAACCCTAATTGCTTAAGGTGTGCCGTGGGTTTAGAGCATAAAAAGGGAGTGTTCTTGCTTAAATTTTCTTGTGTGGAAGAGTAAGAGGATTATGGTGGACTAGGGCTTGCTTTATATAGGAAGTGGTGTGAAGAAAACCACCCAAGTGAAACCATGGGGAGTGTATGTGGTATAAGGACAAATTGTAAGAGACTTCTCCTCCTCCCTAGGAGGAGGGTGCGGCAAAAGAGACCAAGGACACCAAGGATTGGACAATCTTTAATCTCAAGGGTTTACTGCGTGGAAGGACTTGGACATAACTTATTCTTTGTTGGGCAATTATGTGATTCGAACCTTGAAGTTGCTGCTTCATTCGTAATCTAGAAGGTGTTGATCTACTGACTGGATCTCGAGGCAACAATCTGTATACACTATCTCTTGGAGATATGATGGCATCCTCTCTAATATGTCTCTTGTCCAAGGCTTCGAAGACTAAATCATGGCTATGGCATCAACGTCCGTCTCATCCGAACTTTGGCGCAATCAACCATTTAGCTAGACACGGTCTTGTTTGAGGTCTCCCTAAGCTAAAATTTGAAAAGGACCATCTGTGTTCTGCTTGTGCAATGGGCAAAAGCAAGAAGAAACCCTACAAACCTAAATTTGAAGACACCAACCAAGAAAAACTCTATCTCTTGCACATGGATCTTTATGGACCAATGCGTGTCACAAGTGTTAATGGAAAGAAGTACATCCTCGTCATTATTGATGATTACTCTTGATTTACATGGGTAAAATGCTTAAGGTCAAAAGATGAAGCTCCAGATTTCATAATCAAGTTTGTTAAGATGATCCAAGTGCGGCTTAAAGTACATTTCCTACGAATCAGAACATATAATGGAACTGAATTTGTTAATCAGACTTTGAGTGGATATTATGAGAAGGTTGGCATCTCTCATGAAACATCTGTTGCTCGCTCTCCACAAAAAAATGGTGTCATTGAAAGACGTAATTATACGCTAATTGAAGCTGCCCGCACAATGTTGATTTATGCAAAAGCTCCATTATTCTTATGGGCAGAAGCAGTTGCTACTGCATGTTATAACCAAAATCGTTCCATCATACGTCTTCGTCACGGCAAAACACCATATTTCCTGACTTATCGTTTTTCCATGTATTTGGTGCACTCTGCTATCCGACAAATGATAGTGAGAACTTGGGTAAGTTACAACTGAAAGCTGATATTTGTATTTTCATTGGCTATGCACCTACAAATAAAGCATTTTGAATTTACAATCGATGTACCAGACGAATCATTGAGACAATTCATGTAGATTTTGATGATTTGACAGCAATGGCTTCTGAACACAACAGTTCAGGACCCGCACTTCATGAAATGACTCCCGCAACAATTAGTTTAGGACTCGTGCCAAACCCTCCTCCTTCAACACCGTTTGTACCACCTTTAAGAACTGATTGGGATATTTTGTTTCAACTACTGTTTGATGAATTACTCAACCCTCCATCAAGTGTTGATCACCCAACCCCTGAAGTCATTGCTCTAATTGCTAAAGTAGTTGCTCCAGAACCCGCTGTATCAACCGATTCACCTTCCTCAACAACTATTAATCAAGATGCAACATCACCTTGTAACTCACAAACAACACCCAAAACTCAATCTCCTGTCATTCCTAATGATGTTAAAGAAGACAATCATGACTTAGATGTTGCACACATGAATAACGATTCATTCTTTGGTATTCAAATTCCAAAAAACCATTTTGAAGCATCTTTTTCTTCGGATGTTATTCCTACTATTGTGCACACTGCTGCTCCTAACTTAGAACACATTACTAAATGGACCAAGGATCATCCTTTAGACAACATCATCGGTGAACTCGAAAGACCTGTTTCCATAAGACTCCAACTCCATGAACAAGCCTTATTTTGTTACTATGATGCCTTTCCAACATCAGTTGAACCAAAGAATTATAAAGACACATTAACTCAAGCATGTTGGATTGAAGCAATACAAGAGGAGCTGAATGAATTTAAACGTCTTGAAGTCTGGGAACTCGTTCCTCGTTCAGATAAAGTGATGGTTATTACTTTAAAATAGACCTACAAGGTGAAACTCGATGAATTAGGAGGAATTTTCTAAAGAACAAGGCTCGTTTGGTTGCTCGTGGTTACCGTCAAGAAGAGGGAATTGATTTTGAGGAATCCTTTGCTCTAGTGGCTAGACTTGATGCTATTAGAATTTTCCTCGCATATGCTGCTTACATGAATATGATTGTCTACCAAATGGATGTTAAGATGGCATTCTTGAACGGCATTCTGCGCGAAGAAGTTTATGTCAGCCAATCGGACGAGTTTGTGGATCAAGACAATCTGAATCATATGTACAAGCTTAAGAAAGCTCTCTATGGGTTGAAACAAGCTCCTCGCGTGTGGTACGATCTATTGTCGAAGTTTCTACTCTCTCAGGAATTCTCTAAAGGAACCGTGGATCCCACATTGTTCATCAGAAGACAAGGCAAAGATATTCTCCTGGTACAAATCTATGTTGATGATATAATCTTTGCTTCTACCTACACCTGAACTATTGACCAATTTCTAAAATAATTACTAAGTATAAGTAAGTCGATGATGGGCACATATCATTTTTTTTCTAGGGACATACAGATTTCACAAAGTGTCCCAAAGGCATCTTTATAAACCAGTCTAAATATGCTTTGGAATCTTTGAAAAAATATGCTATAGAATCTTGTGACCCCATGGATACTCTCATGGTGGAGAAATCCAAACTGGATGAAGATACACACCCTATACATTATCGTGGAATGGTGTACACCCTTATGTATCTCACAGCTAGTCGACCATACCTTACATTTGCTGTATGCATGTGTGCCCGGTATCAGGCAAAGCCTACCGAAAAGCACTTACATGCTATAAAAAGAATCTTTAAATACCTAAGAGGAATCGTTAATAGGGGACTCTAGTATCCAAAGGATTCTTCTATTGCTCTAACAGCTTATGCAGACGCTGATCATGCGGGTTGCCAAGATACTAGACGAAGTACATCTGGATGTATGCAATTATTGGGAGACAGACTTGTTAGCTGGTCATCAAAAATGCAGAAAAGCGCTGCGATATCCAGTACGGAAGCTAAATATATAGCATTGTCTGGTTGTTTTGCTCAAGTCCTTTGGATGAGATTGCAGCTTACCGACTATGGCCTTGGATTCAATAAAATTCTAATGTACTGTGATAACAAAAGCGCTATTGCCTTATGCTGCAACAATGTTCAACATTCTCGATCAAAACACATTTGACATCAGATTCACTTCATACAAAGAGCAAGTACGAGTACAGCTAGCGGACATCATACCGACTAAAGCCCTTGGCAGAGAAAGAATTGAATTTCTTATCAACAAGCTGGGAATGCGGAGTTTTACACCGGAGACTCTGAAACAATTGGCAGATGAAGCTGAAGAATAGTGGTGGTACCTATTCAAATATCCTGTATCAAATATGTATATATATTAAAAACCAGAAAAACCAAAAAGATTTTATTTATTTATTTATTTATTTTCAAAACATTTATAAAAAATACAAAAATATAAAATATATAAAACCAAAGAAAAAATTAAAAAATGAGAAAAATATTAAAAGAGGTAATAATGGCATGTCTTCTGAAAATCGATAACATTTACGGTCTTAGAAATGTCATTTAATAATGATATGAGGCTATAAACGAAGTTCGAGCAGAAGTTCCAAATGTTTTCAAAACATGCCAAAATGGCTTGCTATTATTTCAGATAGCAACCCGGTCATCATCTTAAAGGCAAGTATTTCATAAAGAAAACTTGACCTCATAACGGGAATTTATTCTCAGGCATGGTCTACTTTATGACCATGCAAAGGCTTGTGTTTACTTTGCAGCACAACCCGTGCTTCCTATATTCCATAAGTGTACGTGTGAGTGCGCTTATGTGTTAAAATAAGAGAAATCTTATTTCATGGTGTTTGATTTTAAAAAATAAAACATTAAGTCATCAGAAAATACTTTTTCATAGACATTCGACTTCTCAAATAACGACTACAGCTCTTTAAATAGAAAATGGATCATTGTTTGAGGGGAAAAAATGTCAAATATCTCCTTCAAAAGGTCATTTGATAAAAGGAATAAAGGTTTTTAAACAATAATGGGATATCATTTTTAAGGAAAGTTAATTAAGTTTAGCTTATGTGTGCCTTAAATGTTATTTGTTTATGCCTTAGAGAGAATATGTGCAAATTTAAGTTGTTAGGTATGCTAGTTAAAAATGCAAGGACTATTTGTGCCAACCTGTTAACTTAAAATGCCTAAAATAACTTATAAATGAAAAGTGCTAAAGATCTTAAACTTTAGGGGGCAGAAGTGTCAAAAACTTAAAAAGTCTTATACCACCTCCACCCCTCCCTGTTTTTTAACATACACCAACATAACACTTACACCTTTTTCTTTCTAAAAAACCCTCCCTCGATCGTCATCTCCTTCAACACCATATCCATTCAATTTCGTGCTTAAGGTATAATAAAACAATGATCCTTACACCTTAATGTTTCTACATCTCGAACGAATTTCGTTTTTACAAAGCTTTAAGATCGAAAACCCTAAAAATCAAATTAGGGTTCTTTAAATGTGAAACTGAGTAAAACGCAAATTGATTGAGGGGTTTCGTTTACATTAGGGTGTTAATGATTCGTGTATAGAAGTTTTTAATAAAGATATCATATGCGTTAGATTTGATTGATTTTGTGTGTCGAATATGTATGTTTTTGAGTTTTAGTAGGAAAAGTTTGTGGGTTTTGTGTAAGATATGTGTTAAATGCTTTGTTGAATATGAAAATGCTTTGATATCCATATTTTGAATGTTTGTTCTTAGGGCGAATCAATTTTATGATGTGAAATGCTCGTTTGTATCATTTATTGATGAATATGTGACTATGAGATGCTAAAAAATGTTCATGTGTATACTCTGATGCTATATGACTGAATGTTGATGTTAAAACATGGTTAAAAACCATTTGAGTTTGTGAACCGGATTGGCAATTCATTGTACTAACCGAATTCACAGTTCCCTTAAGTGACCGAACTCGTAGTTCCCTTAAGTGACCGAACTTGCAGTTTTTAGCTAGTAACCAAACTCGCAGTTAGTACTTTTGATCGAACTTGCAGTTTCCTATTGGAGACCAAACTCGTAGTTAGTACTTTTGATCGAACTTGTAGTTTCCTAATAGTGACCGAACTCGCAGTTTTTACTTCTGACCGAATACGCAGTTTCTTGTTTGAACCGAATTTGTAGTTTCTGTGTTTGAACCGAATACGCAGTTTTTACTCAATTCACCAAAGGAAACAAAGGCTTAATGCCATAAACATTTAAGATCTAATCAAGAGGTGACTTAAAACTTGTGTTAGGTATCAAATTTAAAATTGGTTATCTTTGGAATCTAATCAAGTTAAAACAGGCTTAACTAGTGTAACTAAAACAAGACTTAGGTAATCTAAATCCCTACTAGTTAGAATGAACTAGATTCCTAGATAGTCTAAGTATGTTACATAAGTGCCATAACCCATTAAGCCAAATTAAGTTTACCCTTTCCATGATTAGTTCTCTTAATGTGTTGCTTGCCTTAAGTGCCATAACTTAAAAAGGTCTCCATAATGTCTTATATAAAATTGGTTATATATAAACTGTATTGACTCTTTCTTAGCAGAATCATGAGTATCACAAAAGAACAACAGCAAGCCCTTGATGATGCTCTTGTTACACGAGAACAACATCTAAGGATTGGAAATTATAACTACAGATTGATCACCATGTTTATGCCTAAGGAACCCACTTTTCAAGTTGCTTTGTATGTTTTTTCTCTCACACCTTTTTATCAAGTCTTCTTGATCTCTGGAAGTGTACCTGCCATCTACATGCATGAATTCTGGGCCACTGTTTCCTATCATAAGCACTACATCAAATTCAAGATGAACAAAAAGAATTACTTTTTTGATCTGGAAACTTTCAGAGATATGCTCCAGATTTGCCCAAATCTTCCTGGCCAGAAGTTTGAAGATCCTCCATTTGAACAGTTAATTCTTGCTTTCATAAGAGAACTTGGTTACCCTAGAAATATCAAGTCACTTTTTGATGTCAAGGTTGATACTCTATATCAACCTTAGAGTACATTTGGAACCCTCATCAACAAATGTCTTAGTGGTAAAGCAACTAGACTCGATCAACTTCGTCTCTCTCGGGCTCAAATCATTTAGGGGATGTATAACCAGAATAAGGTTGACTATGTCTACCTTCTATGGGAAGACTTAGTTTATCAAATAGAAAACAAGGTGTCAAAGAAGAACAAAGACATGTACTATCCAAGATTTACCAAAGTCATTATCAACCACTTCATGTCAAAAGATCAATCAATTCCAAGAAGAAACAAGATGGATTAACACATGGCTAAAGATGATCCTATTCTCAATACAATGAGATTCATCCCCAAGCATGAAACTATTCAGAAGTACGGTGCCATACTTCCTAATACTCTAACCAATCAAGCAATCAAGGAGTCGGATGCGTACAAGACTTACCATGATTTTGCTACTGGAAAGGTGATTCCAAAACCAAAGTATGTACGGAGATCGACCAGAGAGAAGACTGATCAAATTGTATTGTCTGAACCAAAGTATGTACTAATCAAGTTGCATTGATCAAATTGCATTATCTGGAAAGGTGATTCCAAAACCAAAGTATGTACGGTGCCCCTATAGCTTCTCTAGGTAAAAGACTCAAAGCCACAGCTAAGGTGGCTAAATCAGAAAAGAAGAAGCTACCTGCTTTAGGATTAGAGACTTTATCAGAAATTGCATTGTCTGAGGCTCAACAGATGAAAATTGTCACCAAAAGGAGCAAGACACAATTCCACAGCTCTCACGTCAGTGGTTTAGGTGCAGATGAAGGAACTGGTGTCTCACCAGGGGTTCCCGATGTACCTACATATGGATTTGAAGATGAGCAGATTTCTTGGAAGTCCAGTGACGAGGACAATGATGATGAAGTGAACATGAGTGAAAATGATGATAATCAAGATGATGACAATGCTGATAATGAAGATGATGATGGTCAAGATAATGATAATGAACAAACTGAATCAGACAATGATGGTGAAGACTTTGTTCATCCCAAGTTCTCCACTCATGATGAAGAAGAAAGACAAGATGAAGAATATAAAGAAGAAGAGGGTTCAGATCTGAGGGTTCAAACACCTTCTCATTATGAATCCACTGATGATGAAACATATGATGAAGTAACTCAAGGAGGCAATGTTGAGGAAGAAAAGCTGGATGAAGAATAGACAAATGAAGAGGAAGAAGCGAACAAAATATATAATGATGTAAACATCAATCTAGAGGGAAGAGATACTGAAATGACGAATGCCTTATTAGCTAATATCCAAACTACTTAAGTCATAGAAGATACTCATGTGATAATAAATGTTGTCACTCCTGAAGTTCAACAACAGAGTTCTTCTGTATCATTAGGCTTCGTCTCCAACATGCTCAACCCTAATCCAGATACATGTATTGACTCCATTCTTAAACTGAACACCGAGTCAACTTCTCTGGTAGATGTTCCCGTCACTACGAATGTTGAAATGCCTCCTTCATCTATAACAACACTTCCTCCACCACCCATTCCTATCATTCAAACTCCGTAACAAACACCAGTTCCTACACCAACAATAGCTCCAAGTTCCTCCCTACAAAATCTTCCAACCTTTGGTTCCTTATTCAAGTTTGAAGATAGAGTAAAAGCTTTAGAAGACGACTTCTCGGAATTCAAGCAAACAAACCTATTTGCTAAAGCTGTTTCATCAATTCCTGGTATTGTTGATACGTACCTTGCCAACAAGATGAATGAAGTTGTAAAAGCGGCTGTTCAACTCCAGTCAGACAGACTTAGAGAAGAAACTCAAGCTGATAATGAAGACTTCATCAATAAAATTGATGAAAATATAAAGAAAATCATCAAGGAGCAAGTCAAAGTACAAGTAAAGGAGCAAGTCTCCAAGATTTTGCCGAGAATTAAGAAGTTAGTAAATGAACAACTTGAAGCTGAAGTTCTAATTTGTTCATCCAATAAAACTAAGACATCCCATGCTGTAGCAGCTAATCTATCTGAACTTGAGCTGAAGAAAATTCTCATAGACAAAATAGATAATAACAAGTCAATTGACAGATCAGTTCAACAGAAGAATCTCTACAAAGCATTGGTTGACGCTTATGAATCTGACAAAGACACTCTTGCATCATATAGAGATACTGTCACGCTTAAAAGACGTCGAGGTGATGAGGATGAAGACGAAGAACCCTCCGCTGGATCAAACTGGGGGTTCAAGAGAAGAAGAGCTGGAAAAGAACCTGAGTCAACTAGTGCACCAAAGGAGAAGACTTCCAAGTCAACTGGCAAGTCTAAAGAAGGGTCCAAATCTCATTAAAAGTCTACTGGCAAGTTTTCTCAAGCAGAGGAAACAATACACGCTGACGAAGACTTGGAAGAACCAGCACATCAGGAGTTTGATACAGGATTTACTAAAGATCAACCTGTTGATGAGACCACTCAGCATCCTGATTGGTTTCAGAAACCAAAAAAACCTCCAACTCCCGACCGTGATTGGAACAAGACTTTGCCTGCTAAACATGGACCAGTTCAACCTTGGATAAGCACTTTAGCTCGGAATGAAAATCCTCGTGAGTCATTTAATGAACTGATGGACACTCCTCTAGACTTCTCAACATTCGTGTTGAATCGGATCAAAGTTGATACTCTGACTCCAAAATTATTGGCCGGTCCAACATTCGAATTAATGAAAGGTTCGTGCAAGAGTCTGGTGGAACTTGAATATTTTCTTGAAGAAGTCTACAAAGCAACTACTGATCAACTAGACTGGAACAACCCCAAAGGACAACAATGTCCACATGATCTGCGCAACCCCTTACCATTGATACCTAATTCACGAGGTCATCGAGTAATACCTTTTGATCACTTCATCAACAACGACCTTGCGTATCTAAGTGGTGGTGTCTCAAGCCAAACTTATGCAACTTCAATGACAAAGACAAAGGCTGCAGATTATGGACACATCAAATGGATTGAAGATTTGGTCCCAAACACCATGTGGAGTCAAGTGCCGATTGTCTACGACAAACATGCACTCTCAGGAATCTCACACTGGGGGCAAAAATGTCAATAATTCTATATATTTGCAGTAAACAGGGAATCTGCTCGTGATGTCTACTCCAAACACAAAATCCTTGCTGTTACAAAGCTTAAGATTGTCGAATGGCATAATTACAAACATTTGGATTGGATCACTATTCGTAGAAATGACGACAAGCTGTTCACATTCAAAGAAGGCGACTACAATAGACTTCGCCTTCAAGACATCGAAGACATGCTGCTTCTTCTTGTTCAAGGCAAGCTGAGAAATCTTAATGTTGAGTAACGTCTAGATTTGGGTGTCTCACTACGAATGTTTACAAGAAGCATTGTCCTCAGAAGGCGTGTAGAAGATCTTCAATTCGGTGTCGAAAGTTACCAAAAGAAGCTCAACCTTACAAGGCCAGATACGTACAGATCAAATCTCAAACTAAAGTCAGCATATACAACATACTCTAATCCCAAAGGCTTCATATATCAGAATAAAGAAAAGAAGCACAGATTGATGCGTATTGATGAACTCCCCAAGTTTAGTGACGGTACACTCAAGGATGTTCGGTCTGCTCTTGATGATATTCTGAAGCGAATCTGGATGGAGTACTTGCTACAGACAGTCTGGAGAAATGTAGACAGGGAAAGAGCAGGAGCTATGATCCAAGCTATTGATCGACAACTCAGGAACAAAAGGTTAACGAGGAGCCTGGAAAAATTTGTTGGTGGGAGACTGTATGGGGGAGACCTTCGGCTGCTAGAAAGGACCATATGATTTATCATATGTTGTCCTCATCATAACAAGTCAAACTTAGTACATAATAAAAACTTGTGAACTTGTATATATGTAGTGTAGACTTTATGGTAATATTAAGAAGTGCTCGAGTACAAAATTTTCAATAATTTCTTCGTAAATTCAAAAAATTTCAAATTATTGTACTCAACACTGTCTTATATACAAGGGAGCATTAAAATGTTCCTAATAGAAATTGTGTAACATTTTTTCCCCGAACGTTTAATCAATTGATATCCAAAATATCAAGCGATTAACATTTTGGATAAGGGGAGAAAATGTGATTAAACTATGGTTAAAATAAACCTAACTGGTATTGAAATGTGATCATATAAAATGGACTCAATGCACTCTACACTTACATGTACTATGATTACGGTGCACATGTTAAGGGGGAGTTTTTAGTGATGATGAAAAACTTTCAAAGTGTAAATATTTTGATATTTATATCAAACACTTTGATTGAACTTTTTCAATGTTTTTGGAAGGATTTTGATGGAATACCCAAAAGACCGACCATGTACTTAAATTTATGGAGTTATAAGGTGGTTAGGCATAGGTATTCAAATCCCATGATCCATCCAGAACCAGAGGGATCTACCCAGGGATATCCACTAGATAGTGTAGAAGTCCTTAGGTATGATACAAAAGGAGAAAAAGTGAGAATCAGGAATAATGCCGACTGAGATAGAGCTAACATTGGAACAAACCTAACAAGGTGTTAGTTATGAAGTCTCAGTAAGCATTGAAGGGGTTGAAGAATGAAAAAGAAATGTAAGGATAAAGGGTGAAAAGAAAGAAGCCCTCCATACACTTAGGCAGAAACCGGGTCAATACATAAACTGTCAGAAACACTAAGTTGTTGTCTGACATTGAAGACAGTCATGGACCCAGTGACGCTATGCACAACCCTCCCTAGCCACTCAAGGTCTCTCAATAGACTCTTGTTTCATTTCTCATGGAGATTACATGCATTTATATCAACTTTCTCACTCCAAGTTAGTTGATATTGAAATGGTGGCAGTCTGCTCCAGCCTCCGATCACTAAAACCAAAGTGCACTATTGAGTCTAGAGCCAAAAGAGATCATCCATAAATCTCATTAGGACACTTGTCAAAATTATGCTTGCTATCTCACACAATGTGAATAACGAGAAATATATAAAGAGTCCTACGCATTATCCTTGTGATTTTTCCAGAACATCAGAGTGATACTCAAGTAATCACAATGAAGATGGAAATCCTGCTTGAGCCAACATCAAACAAGCTCATGGTAGGTTACTTGTGCGATTCTATATGAATCAAACTTGTGACAACTGGAAAGAAACGATGGTGCGATTCTACAAGAATCAAACTTGTTCCAGTATATGAATTGACGATTGATGATGAACTTTTGAAATGATTAACACTCTCGATGTGTCACAAAACCACTTTAGCAAGTGACACATCGATTAATTTTCAAATCGATTTTTCCATTCAATCAATGAGACAGTAACTCACTGGTTCACTCTTATCATGTTGTCTGCCTTGAGACGTTCCGGTAATGAGAACATGTTGAGTTTGATGAATCTAATACATATGTGTTAGAAAGATTTGATACTTTAGCTAGAAATCCTGTCAAATAGATTCTTCTTAAATTGAATCTACCTGATCACAGGTCGATCCTCACGGATTCGAAGGTTACTTCAACCAAACACAGGCTAATGACAAAGCCATATCCGTCCCCCTGCTTTATTGCTAACGGTTTTAATGCAGGATACTTAAAGATGGAGGTGAGGGTACCTAATTCCAGCTGTCTCAAAGATTCATAACCACATGCTCATACCTGACCGACAAACATAAAGACATCATGAAAGCTCAAGTACATGTTTCAAGACTTCCGCTACTCTGATACCGTATGTTTTTCTTAAAGTAACGAAGTATTAAAGTCAAATAATTTCAAAGAAGTTTTCGTCACTCTGATATCGAACGTCTTTCTCGAAGTGACAAAGTGTTATAGTTAAAGAATTTCAAGAAAGATGTCTTATTCTAGCTTTCAAGACAAAGAAACAATAACAGTATGAGCATGTCGGTCTAAATGTCACAAGTTCATAAGATGGCAAAGTTTACAAGATGGCGAAAAGAGATTATGCTTGGTTAATGATCTCAAGAAGTTCAAGATAACATTCATGATAAGCCAAAGATACAAGTCAATGCCTAAAGTCAAATATCACTACATCAATTAACAAGTTAATGATTGAAGTTAAAGACTGCGAGCTCAAGACTAAATGTTGGGAATTAAAGATTCCTTAATAATGTTTGAACTAATGAAACAGGAGGGACTAAATCAACATAATGAAGATTCTACAAAAGATGGAAGATTTTAGAAGATATGGTCAAAGATATGAAGATCATGATTGATATTCAAATGATTTAGTTTCCTTATTATATTAAATATGTTGACTAGGAAGGTTGAATACTTATGGAAATTATTAATAAGTATTAAATATGATGAGGGAGTTACAATGGTTTTACTAGGAAAAGCATTAAATGCATTATTATAATACTTTTGGAAACAGTATTTATTGTGGTTTGTAACCTACTAGGGATCTCCTTGTACTATAAAAAAAGGATGTCCTCGGGTGTAGAGATAATCATCAATCTCTAACATTAAACATCATACACACGTTTTTTCTCTAGTTAGTTATGCTTTCAGGTTGTAAACCCTGTCTTATTCAGGAGTAACACGTTTTCAATATTTTGTGGCATAAAAGTTTGGTTATTGTTATTATTTCTTCTTAGTTATTTCACAAACTAGTTTCGCATAGTTTTGTCGATATTCACCAATCAAAGTTTACCATAGTTGTCTTGGGATTTTATCCAATACAACTAATACCTTATATCTAGATAAAGAGTTATAGTTCTGTCTGACGGTTCAAACAAGTTGTATCAGGAGCTAGTTGTGAAGCTGTGAGATGAAGAACACATTTTCTACACACATAAGATTTGTTTGTCGGAAGAAGATATGCCTATGCTCAAGTTCTTCAAATGCTATTCTAAGGTTACTACTTGAACTACTGATTGTGAGCAATTCTTATGCACTACTTTAAAAATTTTATATTATGTTCTCAATGGGTCACAACTTGGGTGATGATTGTTTATAATATTTCAAGCATATACTCTATGCTTTTAAAAAGGTAGTGGCTCAATTAGTTGCTCATCAAAAAAATTCTAACTTAGGTATGAGAAAAATATAGATTTATGAAAATTTGATTTAGATGACAAAACTCATGTATCACCATACCATAAAAAATCTATTAGCTGAAGCTGTAAAGAAAATGAAATGGAATTAAAAAAACAAATTGACTCATTTGAAACTTCTTCTAAAGGTTCTTAATGCACTCTTAATAGGTCAATTGAGTGCTATTGATAAAGTTGGTTTTTGGGGCTTGATGGTGCTTTCAGAGTAAAAGTAAGTGAAACAATTTACTGTGTGTTAACGTTGTAACAAGTTAATTCTAAAACTAGTAATGATTAAAAGTCGGAAATGCCTAAAATTCGAAAGTGGTTAGGTTTGAGTGAAAACCCATCATGAGGAATGGGAATCGACAGTGTAGATGATGGATTGTGGTCCAAACCTAAGGAAGCTACAAAAACAGTCAAACCTAGCTTTGAAAAGATTGAATCTGTTAATGCTAGGAATGAAACTGTTAGGCAAGCAGAAAACCTTAGGAAAAACAATAAGAATCCTAAAGGAAATAAAAGAAACTGGAATGGTATGATTGACAAAGAATATTAGGTGAAAATACTACGTTTCAAACAATTAAGGACTTTGGCTCTTGTATGTGGTTAGTTTTGATCTCTGCATATACTTGTTTTAAACAAAAGGAGAGTGATTAATGATCATAAAAAACAAGGTTAAACCAGTGGAACAACTCAAAGTGGGTGAATCACAGAACTTTGTTAGATTTTCTCACCCCAATAAAAAAAAAAGTAACGTTAGTTTCCACAAGCCAGTACTAACTAAGTCAGGCCTAGTATCACGAAATAATGCCAAAATTCCAGTTAGTACTGCTCAAATCCAGAAAAAAATAAATGGTGCTATGCCAACTAACATTTTACTTTTATTTATAAGGCATATTCATCTGTTAAAAGGGACCCTTTAACAAGACAACTGCAAACTACAAAACAGATATTTTATAAACAGAGTTAATACTGTTTATGAGTTAAAAGGGTTAATACCGCTAGGCCAACAAGAAGAGGTTATACTGTTAAGGCTTTAAGACTAGCTGGGATTGGAAACCAAAAACTTTGAAGATTTAGACATTGTTTTCCAAATCCAATAGTGCATCAAGGACCCTGAAAAGATTTGATTTAATGTTGCTGCACTAGGAGATTCAAGTCTGTATCTGGACTTGGGACTTTCAAAGACATGATCTTTATTATCCGTTTAAGGGAAATTTATAAATGGGAAGTGATGTTTATGAAATTGTTGTGGATTGTACTTTCTGTATGTAATGGACTACATTGTGCAGGAAAAGAGAAGTATTAGATGGAATTAATAGGTGAAGTCACAAGGATTTTGTGTTTGAGTTGATTGTTCACTAGAAGCAGCAGGTTGTTGTGTACCTATCTGATTGGATTTAAAAAAAGTGAACATGGGATTGGCGGTATGGTTATAATATTTATGGCAAGGGAAACACTAGAAAGTTTATGTCAATGGTGCTGATATGCATTAGTACTGCCAGTTGTTTTTAGTACTACTAGTTAACAGTTGACTTTGTATCATGCCCTTGTAAACTTAGTTTTGTTCGTCCTTATTTTTGTATGCCAAGTACAAAACTGTTTTGACAGAAAAAGGTGTTGCTAACTGGTAATTACTTAGTACTGCTTTTAAAATAGTTAGTACTGCTCCTTTTATTTTTAGTACTGCTCAATGAAATTTCTAGTACTGCTTCCATATGTTTGTACTGCTTAGAGACGAATACATTTGGGTTCAAACACAGATGGTTGCTTCGTGTGGTATGGGTTCTATTGTTGATTGAAAGTGTATAAGGAAGTATCGCGAGTAAGGATGGTTTGTACTTTTGTGGATATTAGCTGAGAAAAACGTATATAGGGACGTCTGTTTAAGTGTGTGAACGTGGCCAGATGATATTTTAAAGAAAATTGTGGGCTGTGACATGGGATGTTACATATTGTGAACGAAGAATTCAAGATTGGACAGGGATTATGTTTAAACAACTTTAGGCCTGAATCTGTATTAATAGTTGTCAACATGGGCTGCGTGTGTATTGTGAAGTTGGTCTCGTATGGATCTGTGAATAAATTACAATTGGGCAAAATGATTATACAAGTGTGCAAATGGGCCGGATTGGGCCATGGGATTTTATTGATGTTATTCGTACAACGGTACTACTGTTTGGGCTTAAATAAATTAGTGTTGTGCGTGCT
This sequence comes from Tanacetum coccineum, assembly GCA_026074375.1. Lineage (NCBI taxonomy): Eukaryota > Viridiplantae > Streptophyta > Magnoliopsida > Asterales > Asteraceae > Tanacetum > Tanacetum coccineum. Next base: position 37,253 of record BQNB010002298.1, on the reverse strand, counting down.
TAAGGTGTTAATACTGTTTGAAGTAAGTTTGTAATGTCAAATAAAAATTTGTACTGCTTACTATATCCGAATAGTTTATACTGCCAGAGTTGTCTGATAAAGCAGTTTGTATTGCTAGCATTGTGCGATATCGAATAAAACACACAGTTTTGTTGGTTCTCGGATAGTTTGTTCTTAGCCTGATTGTTGGATTTGGTTGTTTGAGAATTAGCAAGCTACAAGGGATAGGAGAATTTTTATGTGTTGGTTTCATCTCAGCACAACAAATGGTAATCAATTCACCATGTCTAACCGACACTAAGAATTGGCTATTCCAGTGCAAACGACATCTGGTAAAGAATTCTCAAATCCGTTGATAGCTGATAGTTTGATAACAAAAAAACTATTAGTTCTCAACTCACCCATGCTTCACGTTTAAGAGTGGCTAGTCAAAGCAAAACGGACTCTTGGTAAAGACTTCTCAAATCCATTGATGGCTGATAGTTTGCCCAAAACTATATGGTTATCAATTCACATGTTTTACAATGAAGAATTGGCTATTCCGGGGCAAACGACAACCGGTAAAGAATCATCAAATCGTATTATGGCTGGTGTTTGCCAAAAAAAACTATACATTTCTTATGATTCAAAAAAAAAAACCTTCCAACGTGATGAGGTAAAATTTTGAACTTATTGAATTGATGATTCTTTGTACCAATTTTCTTACCATGGTTCGTGATTTGGAGAATTTAAAGACCTCTCATCTACTGAAGAAATATTTTATGGTGATTTGGAGAATTTAAAAACCACTTATCTGATAATGAAGAAAGTTTGGGTGAGGATGCATCCAAACAGAGGAGGAATAATGATGCAGATGCAGAGGTTACCTTCATTGATGAGACTTCAAATGATGCTAGAAACAAGAACAACAAGATTTCAAACAGCAATTAGAAGTGAAGAAGTGTTTGGATACATCCTCCTGGTGATCAAGAAGCTTACATTCAAGAAACTTGATGATTAACAAGATGAATATCAAGTTTAGGGGAGGATTGTTGGGAATTAAAGATTCCTTGATAATGTTTGAACTAATGAAACAAGAGGGACTAAATCAACATAATGAAGATTCTACAAAAGATGGAAGATTGTAGAAGATATGGTCAAAGATATGAAGATCAGAATTGATATTCAAATGATTTAGTTTCCTTATACTTATGGAAAGTATTAATAAGTATTAAATATGATGAGGAGGTTACAAGGTTTATTAGGAAAGCATTAAATGCATTAATGTATAATACTTAGGAAAGTATTAAATGTGTTGTAACCTACTAGGACTCCTTGTACTATAAAAGGAGGTCCTAGGGTGTAGAGAAAATACATCAATCTCTACATAATCATCAGACACAAGTTTTTCTCATAGTTAGTTATAGCTTTAAGGTTGTAAACCATGTTACTATTCAGAGTAACCGTATTCAATATATTGAGGCTGAACGTTTGGTTAATTGTTATTATTCTTTTTAGTATCATAACTTAGTTTCCGCATAGTTTGTGATATTCCCAATCAAAGTTTCTACCATAGTTGTCTTGGATTTATCCAATACAACTAAACCTTATATCAGCTAAGGAGTTAAAGATCTGTTCAGAACGGGATCAACACTAAAGTTAAAGCATAGTATGCTAGGTTTAAGTCTTTTTAAATCGGAGTGACCTCCCTTAGGGGGAGATTGTTAGAAACATGAAAAGTATCGGTCACTTCCAATAATAGTTAGTCAAAGCCTGTAGTTAGTCCAATGTAATGATAGTAATCAAATCGGGCCAAAAGGCCCATGGAAATCCCACAAGCTAACCATAGGTCGACCACTAGGGATGTATAAATACCCTTTCCATGCCTTGGAGAGGGTGTTGGTTGTTCATTTGTTTCACACACTTAATGCATTTCTCTCTTATGTTTACTTTCTCTTTCTAAAATGTTCATCCAACCACTCTTTCTCTCTAAAATCACCTTTCTTTCTCTAACCTTGTATGTTATTCGATATCTTTCATGGTGGCCCAACATGAAAGCCGATATTGCCACCTATGTTAGCAAGTGTCTGACATGCATAAAGGTCAAAGCTGAACACCAAAAACCACTTGGTTTGTTAGTACAACCTAAGATCCCTCAGTGGAAGTAGGATAATATCACCATGAATTTTATCACCAAGCTCCCTAAGACGTCAAGTGGTTATGATACCATTTGGTTAATTGTAGACCGTCTTACTAAGTCTGCATACTTTTTGCCGATGAAGGAGAATGACACAATGGAGAGATTGACAAGACTGTACTTAAAAGAAGTGGTCACGAGACATGGAATACCAGTCTCAATCATTTGTGGCCGTAACGGTAGATTTACGTCAAATTTATGGAGGTCGTTCCAGAAGGCTTTGGGCACTCGTTTGGATATGAGTACTGCTTACCATCCGCAGACTGATGGACAAAGTGAAAGAACCATTCAGACACTGGAAGATATGTTACGCGCTTGCGTGATAGACTTTGGAAATGGTTAGGATAGACACTTACCGCTAATTGAGTTCTCATACAACAATAGTTATCTCACTAGCATCAAGGTCGCGCCATTTGAGGCACTTTATGACCGAAAGTATCGTTCACCTATTTGTTGGGCCAAGGTCGGAGATGTTCAGCTCACCGGTCCAGAAATTATTCACGAGACAACCGAAAAGATCATTCAAATCAAAAGCAGAATTCAAGCCGCTCGTAATCGTCAGAAGAGTTACGTTGATGTGAGGCGTAAGCCTTTAGAATTTCAAGTTGGTGACAAAGTCATGTTGAAGGTATCACCTTAGAAAGGGGTTATCCGTTTTGGCAAACGAGGGAAGTTAAACCCGAGGTATATTGGACCTTTCAAGGTGTTTTTGCTTACAGACTCGAACTTCCTCAACAATTAAGCAGGGTTCATAGCACGTTTTACGTATCCAATTTAAAAAAGTGTTTAACCGACGAGCCGTTGGTAATTTCGTTGGATGAAATATATATTGATGATAAGCTTTACTTTGTTGAAGAACCAGTAGAGATCATGGATCGTGAAGTCAAACGGTTGAAGCAAAGCCATATCCCCATTATCAAAGTTCGATGGAACTCTAGGAGAGGTCCTAAGTTCACATGGGAACGGGAAGATCAATTTTGAAAGAGTATCCGCATCTCTTCATAAGAACCGCACCCTCGACAAGTGCCGCGTCTTGAGCCTTGCAGACAAGGATCCTTTAACGGGGGAAGACTGTAACAATATGTTATTTTAGGTCATTTTACGACTTCATACTTTCCATTATTTATTTTTAAAGTTTTACGCATTTGTTTTTAATTTTCAACGTTTAGTTAAATCGCGTAAACCAAAAATCAACATTCAACATAAACTGTCATCAAACAAATAAAATTTTACGTCAAGCAAGTGTTATCTAATTATTACGAAGATAATTTATAACTTTTCACTTTTTCTTTTTATTGGTTATGTAAAACATTTACGTTTCGCAATAAATTACATTTATGAATGCATAGAAACACCAATACCCATCTATACTTCAACAAATACTCACACTAATACCTAATACCTCAAAAAAATTAAAACTTCTCCTAGAAGCCTCATTTGGCCATCCCCTTTAGTAAACACACAAGTAATAAAATCAAAACACCCCACTAATGTCACTTCTAATTCACATAGGGAGGAGGAGAGCACTTGTACTTAAACCACTTCTAATCTATAGTATTGTTAAGGGGTTTTCTAGATATGTTGACTATAAAAGGAATCCTAATTCAAGCCTCATTCACACACTCTCATTACTTGCAAAAATCAATTTTCTCTCTTGTTTTCCTTACCAAAACTCACAGCTACGAAATAGAACACAAAAGAATTCATAGTTTTTATTTTAGCAACAATACAAGCATACAAGGGTGTTTAAGTTTGATATCTAAGATATATCAAGGGTATTTCAAAGTTAGGATTTCATTCAATCAAGGGTTTTCAAGAAAGGGAATTAGGGTTTATAAAAGGATTTTGGGTTGAAGAACTAGGGTTTGTTTTGTGTTCACATCTTTATTCATTCACATATAATCCCTACACTTTCATAATTATTTCATTTATATACATACCTAATTGTTATATTGTTAAATCACCATTTAGTATTTATTTATAAAGTTATAAAATAAAACAATCTTATACATAATCAAGAAAATACATACTCATGGTGGAAATGTGTTTAAAATATGTTAGAATACAAGAACATATTTTATTTGATATATTGCAAGTGTTGGATAATTTATATAATTAATTGTTACAATTTATTTTATATTTTATAAATAAATAATAGTTGTGATATTTTATTTGGACATATTAGACATAAATTGATGGACATAAATTAGAGGACTTAAAATATACTAATGATGTTGTATTAGTGATTTTAGAGGACTTGTAATAACTAAATCATGATAAAATTTATAAAAATAATTTTTTTAAAAGTTATTTACAAACAGTTTGTATATTCCGTATAAACACAAATCTGTATAAAAATATATAAGCTTAAGATTCAAATAGTACATTTCAACACGATTCCGAATATATAAGAAACTTGAAAAACAGAGCTATAACGAAGGAGATATGAATTTTACGAGATTTCGGTAATTTAATTTCTATAAAAGTATTTTTATATATAACAGTTTGTTTTTACTGTTACTGCTCGAATTTTTATACAGTTTATAAACGTATTATTATGATAGATCATCTTGATACAATTTCGTACATATAAAGAACGCGCAAAACGGAGTTAAAATGAGAAAGTTGTGAATTTTTAAACATTTCAGAAAAGTATTTAAATTCACACAGTTTTATAAAAATGTGAGAAACTGCGAGAAAACTGCAGAATCTGAAAACGGAGTTTTTGAGATCTTTCGGGTACGATTCGGCCAAAGTATAAAACTACAAAGTTGTTCGGAATGATGTTTTACTATATACATTTAGTTTTTGGAGGCTAGAAGTGTATATATATTTAACTAGAAATTATAAAAGCTAGTTAACTTTTATAAATAATTTTCTGCACTTTTATTAAAAACACATAAAGCTGTTAGAATTATAAAATGAGGTTTACGAGTGTTTTCGGGTCCGTTTGGGCTATAAAAACATTAAGAAATAATGTAGTATTACTTATATAATATTTGTACATGTTTTCAACTTTATAAATATTATTTTATAAAATAATTAAACTATTTATGTAATATTATTATATATATAATAAAAATATTAAATCAATTCTTATTAACAAATAATCAATTATTGAACAAAGATAATATTTTTACGGATACATATACTCGGACATTAAATATCAAGCGTGACTTAAATATTGTTTCAACTTAAATTAAACAAAAACTATTAGGTGGTGATATAACTCAATAATTTATATTGTGTTTTATTTTTCAAGTATACATTCTTATACGGCCTATAATTAATTAGGTTGCATTCGGATTTCACGTGACGTTTCACTTATTTGATTTTCTAAAATCAATACATTCATATCATCACTTTAGGTGAGTTCATAGCCCCATTTTATACAATTCCAATGATTTATAACTTTCGGGGTGAGAAACATGCATTGTTTTACATTTGAACGCAAGTACACTTTTAAATAAATTACGAGTTTGCCTAAGTAGCGATAACCCACTATGCCCATGAATCATGAACTGTTAATTACTCGGTGTAAGCGCGAATGTTATGAATAGATCTATTTGGGATTGACATCCCTGTTCGGGTGAGTAGCACTCACTAGTTTCGGTGGTACCGAGCTAACGGATGTATACCATGTCGGATTTAGATGTTGCGGGTTGAACATCTACATGGACACCTTATTGGCATTAAATTGCAAGTACATACATGTTGTAGCTTCAGTGTCATGAGCTTAGTGCATTCGTAATTACTTTTGTGATATTGTATGTGTTATATTATTACGCACTTAAAATCTTGCGGTCCTACTTTATACATTACTTAAACATGTGAATTCACCAACTATATGTTGACGTTTTAAAGCATATTTTTCTCATGTCAATAAGAGTACAAGAACTTGGATACATGGGAGTCATATTGCAATAGAGATTTAAATGCAATACATTTTGGGATATTTGTTATGTATCAAAATCTTTACATTTTCATGGATGAACAATTTGAACATGGAGCTTTTGTAACAACATTTCAGTTAAATCCAATGTATCATTTTTAAACAACTCATTTAGAGGTCGTTCTCTCATATCTTGTGCTATTGATCTATGAAGTAACATTCCCGGACCCTTATTCCGCTGCGACCCAATTTGGGGGTGTTACAACATACAGTAGCAAATCCGAAACACATACATTTCCTTTAAATCTACAAACATGAACATAAGCATATGAACCTGGGATGCATTTTGATGGTTCCATTTTTCCACTAACACTGGCAGGTTTATCTAACACATCATCAAGGGTGAAATCCACTGCTCCTATTTTGCTGGAGGCATTGAAATGAAACGGGAACATGTGTTTCCTACCTTCAATTGCCAAAACTACTGGTGGCATATGCTGAGGATTGGGTATTCCGAGCTTGTGAAACAACTCAGTACATTTATGTCGAGTAATGCCATCGGCAATTTGAGTGAATAATGTAAATATCGTTGTACCAGTTCTGTTCGAAACAAAAGCCTTGAAACTATACCTACATATTTAGTAGGAAAAATCAAAACACCAAACGCTGGCTTTTTTTCATCCTACAAATTACGACATTTGTTAGCAAATTTCCTATAGGTAGGTTTTGGTTGAGGCCCATGATCCACGCACTCCGACATTCCACTATTCTCCTTGACTTTTCCTGGTAAACTTGGTGCACGATATATAATACCAATCCCTCGTTCTATTGACATTGGTTATCGTTGCTTCACAACTAAACCTGACACCTTGTAACCAGAAACAAACCACAGTAACGTCTAAAAGAAAATTGTTGCCATTACTGAGATTTTTGAACTAAATAGTATGATAGAAAAATAAGTAGTATGATATAAGTTTAATGATTCATTGTCTTCTGATAATGATAGGAGCTAACCTGGTAGGTTTTTGGATTTTGTTAAAGCAATAATGCTATGGAATATCTGTTCCTTAGCCTCTCTTTATCTGGATCTTCAAGGCGATATTTGCAGACCGTAAGTGGTGGATTGAAGTTGTGCTTTTTAGTGCACCTATATTTAAATTCACACGTAAATAGCCAAATTATATAGCAGAAATTTCTGACAAAAATCAATAACCCGAAGTTCGATTCTGATGTACGTTACTTACTCATCCCGGGATCGCTCCACCTATGAGATATCCATATTAAAGTAGTAGTGTGTGGCTGGTGAAGCCGACAGCTGCAAATTTATAATGTTAACAGTTAATACTATAAGCGCATACTTATCTTGGACAGAAAACGTTCTTAGGTTATTCAAAGCATTAAGTGAATACCTCTATATTGAGACACTCGACATGAGGTAACACCAATAATTATAATAGCTTCCATCGTTTCAACCAAGTTCCTGTCAAACTCCCACGCCATGTCATCCCACATCGCGAACTCAGTGATATTTCCACTATCGCTGCAAAAAAATCAACTTTCAAGATCAAACTGCACTCATGCCTCTCCCGCATCAAGTTGACCGCCAGACTAATTTGTTTTATCAAAAAAATTTGTTGGGCACATGAAACTACTTACTCCAAATTTTCAATGTCGACCTTTCCTCTAACAGATTGCCTCTTATTAGGATACCTGGTAATAACCAAATCACTCACTGATCAAATACATCTGCTATAATATGCTAATATAAAAAAGACCCAAGTTGAATGATTTATCTACAGGATCAGAAGGATGTAGGTAAGTGTTACCTGTCAGAACAGGATGCTGAATTCTGCCTCGACTGTCTGGCTGAGGTATTTTAATCTCGAGTTGATTATACGAAACAAAGTTAAAGAAATGCTCTAGAAAGCCAGACACAAATATATTTTCAAACTTGGTATATCGTCCAAATCTTAGGCTCGTCTTCAAGAGTCTGGTGCCACAAGCTTGTTGCCTCACAACTGAAATCACAAATTCTGTAGGCGCAACCAATTTCAAGAAGCTGACTAAAGTACTTAATGTCACTGATATTCATATTTGCTTGAATGACATTGCCTTGTGTACATTAAAACATCATAAGACAAACATTACTAACTCGTACGACTGCTATAAATTCAAATTTGTCAAATTTACTTGTCTGTCACGCAGTATGCAACAATAACCAATTGGCGTTGGCTTTGGAACATTTCGGGCTATCCGTCTACGGTAAACCCTAGCTTTTAAAATTTTGTTTTTGTCCCCTACTTTGAGATGTCCAATATGATTCTCCACAATCCTAACAACAACATTAAATAGACAAAATTTAGCACAAAACAACGACAGCGCCAACAAAAAAAAGTAAAAAATAGCACGGTGATAAACAGCAGAAACCGAAGCAACGCCTTTAATAAGAAACACTTTCACATCTGTCACTCCCAACAGATACATGATACAGATACCGTAATACATCATCATATTAATTTAGCATTTTGGATAAAGACTCTAGCATATCAATTCAACAATAGAACAAATCTGAAAATAATTACAGGCAAATCTTTATGGCTAAAATTTTTGTTAACAGATTTTTATAAACCATATTTTTCACATTATTCAGCAGCCGTTTTTTATTTCATTAAAAAGGTGATTTTAGTGCATCGGCTAATGTTTCCTAGCGGCCCTTATGACACACCAAAACCCTAAAACAACAACACATTCGACATTCATATCAGAAAATGTTAAAAGATAAGCATAGAAAACTCGATAGCCAGGCCGCGAACATGGTAGAAACAAAGCACATTGACAACCATAACAACTCAATGAACCACAAATCCACCAAAATGATTGAACAATGTCAATGATATAATACAAATGTTCTAAAAATCAACAACCTAAAATACCACCTCATAACCTCCAAACTCGACAACTTTTAAATACATAAACATGGCAAGCTAAATGCAACAACAAAATAGAAACCCGATTTGCATGAACACAACATACCTAATGCACTAACAAACCAAAAATTTGCAACAAATAAACCACCAATACTCAAAGTAAACTACATAATCACACCTTCCAAACCACATACCCAATTTAATTAACATTTTGTAACCCTAAGCACAAAAAAAGCATCACACAGTCTAAAAACATTACATAACCACACTTTCCGAACTACACATACATTTAAGAAGCATAAGAGAAAACATGCAGCAATTTTAACAAACATAGAACAAAACTTGCAACAAATAAAACACACCCACAACCAAAGAAGCTCAAAATTTGTTTAAGTCAAATCCAAGACGAACACAATTCTGCCATCTACAGCCCCTAAACACAAGCAAAACATCAAGCAGCATTAGATAGCTACATCTTCCAACCTACATCCACAATGAAAAAGCAAAAAAAATAAAGCTATTTAGATATATCTACAACAAAGAAAGCTTGGTAGGGAAGCTTTTTTATCAATGACGGTAAGAAAAGTTGCATGACAAAACCACCCACCTATTATATTTATAAATCCAAACCGAAGCTTTCATCTCCATTATAGATACTAATCAAAGTGATAATGGAACACAAGTGTTATTCGTGCAGGTAAACCAACTGATTAAGTAACAAGTTAGTGGAAACCTTACTAACAAAATTAACAATTTTAAATCCTTAAGCAGACGGCTCGGCTCAGCTTGTGAACATTGTCGACTTGAGTTGCGGCTCTTCAGTGCTTCCAAGCCGATCCCTTCCCTCAAGCCGGCTAATATCTTGACGGCTTCACAATAGTACCAGCTCACAAAATCCCTTTGATAAATTTTATATAATATAATATAAAATAGGAAATAATAATCTATTTGCAATCATTTTCATTTATATGCATCAAATTGATATGTGTAATATCAATTCCCCTTTTAACACATGGGCTAATTTTGTAAACGAATACTAACTTTTTTGGGGCCTTCATATTCTGCAACTAAAGACCTTTGTAATAACATCTATTATACTAAAGGATTCAGCCTCTTAATTTATTAGGGAGGGATCCAAGTCTTTTAACAGTTAATGCAATAGACAAAATTCGATATGAAGGGGACTTATTCCTTTAGTTACAACATTCATTATGAACTTTACAACATCCTCTGAGAAGACAAACCAAACATGTTGTTACAGACCTTACACCTGTTGTAGTTACAGCCTCAAAGAAGACCAACCAACTTGGATTCGTGTTTGTTTTTTTCAAAATCAAATTCAGCCACCCAAGAACCAGGTTTGTAAGTTCTATATTTTTTATAAAACAATTCAACCCTTGATGATTTAGGGTTTACTTTGGTTTGTCCCTAATTTCAATTGTTGATCTAATTTATAAATTAATTTTACATAAAAAAAGCTTCTAATCTATCTCTTATGGATGTTTAATTGTTTCAGATGTATAAAAGCAAAGAATTACATGATAGAAACTGTTAATCGAGAATGAAAATATCATCAGGTACTTCACGTGGGTGTTCAATCAAGTGTTAGTTTTGTTTCTTTCCTTTCGGTTCATATTGCATACCAAGTGTTTGTTAAAATTAATCATTGAAAATATTGCCTATTAAGTGATTGACTTAATTTTGAGTGTATGCCTATCACTGAACTATCCTTATATCACATTTGTAATCGCAGCTGCAATTGTTGGAGCTAGAATTGTCACCTCATCATTGTTTTAAACTTAAAACAAGCTACATAGTTGATATGTGTACATGTTTTTGGCATGGTAGAAACCACAAGAAACGATTTACGTAGCTAAGAAGGTGATAGCATGTCACATAATAAAGAATCAAAAGTAGCCACCACTATTAGCTCTACTGAAGGTATAAAATGTGCCGAGACACATGTAGCTGTCAAGTCAAAAGGAAGCAAAAATAAAAGAATAAAAACTTATGTGCCCTTTACTGATAAGTTACATTGATCATGTGATTATGAATCTGAATATGATGTTGTACTTGGCTCTCACAAATAGGCTTTTGCGTTATTCAATCTTCATTTCTCCAGTAACATAAATGATAAAAACTAAAGTGGAAACCGTCAATTTTTTTATTTCAAATGTGTTTATTGGCCTTATACAGAAGAAATATTAGAAAGGTTCTCTACCGTGGACTCATTGCTATTGCTTCATTCGGTCAAGTGAAACTCAGTAATAAGTAGTTTCAGTAAGCTTTCTAATACCCGTATCCCCCAAAAATGAATAATTAAGCAAACGAATGCATAAGATGAAAAGGAAAGTATTGTGCTTTTATGAACAGATAATCTTTTTTCTACAGGAGGCAGGATCGCTTTTGCATGCTAAGATACATGAGCCAGTATTTCATCGGGTTAGGGATGTAGCTCCAAACAAGGTATAACCTGATATAAAAATATCTATAAGGATTGCATATATTCATAAGATCTACTTGGTTAATAAAGGGTTGTATTATATGCGTACGTCGGTACATGTTGTATCTTTGCCAAATGCCTTTCTTGGTGTCTTGCTACTGAAACATTAATTTTATGAACGGATCATTTTTATTATGTTTTTTCAAAGAGGTCGAATTCTTTAAAATCAAACATTGTATCTAATAAGTAAAAGGGTTAAATGGGTCGAAAGGGAACAAGTCAATTAGGTTAGAAGTTGCCTAGAACATCGCCTAAACTAATTGTAAAAAAAGAAATTAGATTATTATCGCAATAATATACCTTTTAGTATCATATAATATAAAATTATTTCAAAAGATGGACTAAAAAGTGTTTGTGAATCAACCCGACTCACCCACTAAATATACATTTTTTATCCCAAACCCGTTATGACTCATCACCAACCAGCCTGTTATTTATGAATCTACTTGATAGGCTTAATATGTCTCTCAGGCAATGTATTGCCTGAGCTTTCAGTTGCCAGAAGAAGCATGCATCAGTGAAAAAATCACCACTACGGGTCCATGTTGTCTTGATAGATAAGTATACACATTGAAAGAAACTATTATTTCACATGAAAACACTTCGGTTCAAGAAAAGACCATGTCATTAGCAGCTATATGTTCTGCTATGGGTGAGCGACCCGTTCACATTAGGCAGGTAATAAAATATATAAACTGGTTATTTTGTTAGTTTGTGAATGACATAATGATTTACTTTTTGGAAATTTAAATGCACCATCATTTAACATCACTCTTTATTTAATATGCTAATCTTGATAGCATTTTTTTGTATTTTGATCTAATGTAGTTAAGAAGCTTTGAAAAGGGTGTGGAAATTTTGGTTGCAACTCCAAGGAGATTAACGGACATGATTGAGAGACCAAAAATCTCACTTGGTACTGGTGGTATCTGAGGCTGACGATTTACGGAAGTCGACATTGGTGGAACATGTCCCAGAGGCGGAGGTCTTATTGTTGGAGGCAATATAGGTTGTACCACATTAGAACTTGGTGGTAAAGATGTAGAGGGAAACTGTGGGGTAGGAAAACGATGGATAGGTCTTGTAGTTGGTGGGACATATGGCAAAGTAGGCCTACCAGGTTGTGTTAGCCTAAAACCAGAATTTCTAGTTAGGCGCAGGAGAAGAAAATAGAGTTGTACTTGAGGTAGCCGATGGCCCTTGATAAACGTTTGCATGGTTAGGATATTCAGTCCCTATTCTTTGCAAATATCGTACTATATCACGTTATTGTTAGGCTTCCATTAATGATTTGCAAGAGCATTCCATTCGATGATCTGCAAGAACATTCAATTCTATGATCTACAAGAACTTAAAAAACGTAACGGGAGTGTTTGAGATTGCGTATTAAAATTGATTACCTGGCGACGGTGGTTCACTATTTGCAGGGAAAAAGGTTGGAAGGACTACGGAGCTTAGGAAACCAGATGAGGTGATTATGCAACTAGGAAGCAGAGAAATTATTGCAACACCAATCAAGTATGAAACACTCCTTCTAAATCGATATGCTAAAGTTTAATTCTTGCCTTCATTTTATGTTTTGTACATTTTTACCTGATGATTGCTTATAATTTGTATGAAAATGTTTGATTGGATCACTAAACCACATATTTAGTTCTCTGTATACGAAGGGGGCTCAATAAACTATAGTGACCAGATTGACAATAGAGAAAAACAGTGCCATTGATGCTGAAGCAAGCAGTGGGAATGATGGCTGATCCAAAAGAGGTACGCTTAGTTTTACGAATTTGATATGTACAAGTTTGGCTAAGATTATAAGTGGCAGCAATACAATTAATAAGCTTCACTGTTGGGAGATGGAATCACATACATAACCGACCTTCAGAAGAAGCTAAAGGAGATGTAATCTGAAAGAAGTGGTTCGCGCGAAAGCACTTCTACGAAAACAACCAACAACACTAACAACGGGTCAAGTTTAGAGAAAATCAAAATTGAAGCAGATAACGATCAAGTAACTATTAGAGTAAGCTGCCCAATAGATACACACCCTGTATCTAAGGTAATCCAAGCATTCAAAGAAGCTCATATAAGAGTCGTTGATTTGAAAATGGTTGCAGCAAACGACAAAGTGTTTCACATATTCGTCATCAAGTCTCAAGGACATAAACAAATGAAAAAAAAGAAGATGGCAGTGTTTTCAAAGGAATCTAGCTCCTCTCTAAATTCATTACCATAAAAATAAAGGTATAAATATAAAGTTTTGTATTAGGTTAGTTCGGGTTCTTTTGTTTACTCTCTAAGCTTGGAAAACAATATAGGCTCATTCCGTTGCTTATTTTTGGTTTTTTTTATACATATATGTGTAGACAATGACTATTACTTAGAAACTAGAGTTGCACAATTTTTTCTATGTCTCTTCTATACAACATTATTATGAATTTAATGGGTTGAAGTCCGCATACTATGAACCATTGTTGGTTTGTATTGTATTCCATTATGGGTCTGTTTGTGTTTTTAACTTAGGTGAATCCAAAGTGTACACAACTGTATAGTGTTTTTAACTAGGTGCATCCAAGTGTACACAGGTTATATTACGTCATAAGTTAGAACTTTGAACATAAGTTACTACATTTCTAAAAAAACTGAAACATGCTTCCATAAGTTCCTGCATTTCACACAACCATACGCAATTAGATACAACCCGTGTGAACCGCATGAGTCTGCATGCCTCGTTATTTGGTTATATTTAAGATCTTATTATGGGTGTTCACAATTCGAGTAAATATGAGCAGGAATTGAAAATTGAAGTGAAAAAAATTAAACCGAATTTTGTAACTGAACCGAATTGATAAACCAAATCGAATCGAATTTAAATAATTGGTTTCGATTTTGGAAATGTTATTTTGATAAACCGAAACCCAATTCATATATATAATATATATAAATAAGATATATATATAAATATATATATTATAAATATATATATAGGACGAAACTTGTCGGTCAACGTATACCACAAGGACGAACCATGTAATTTACTCTTAAAATTTACTCCCTTCGTCTCAATTTATTTGTCTACTTTTGACTTTTGAAGTCTTTTTCCATCAACTTTGACTTTAAATTATTATCTTTGAGTTATATAATCATTGATGAAAATGATACAAATAAAAATACATTTAAAACTTAAGTAATTCATATATTTTGCATCATGTATTATATAACACAAAAATAATAGTTTAAAGTCAAAGTTGAAGAAAAAAACTTCAAAAAACAAAAGTGGACAAGTAAATTGACGGAAGGAGTAATATAATATAGAAATACACTTTTTTAGCGTGAAATGTTTTTTCTTTTTGCTAAAACTTTATATAATTAAATTTTAAAAAAATTATAAATTATGTAATTACTAATTAGGATCAATCCGAAAACCGAATCGAATTCAAATTTGGTTTCGATTCGATTAGAATTTGGTTAAAAAATTAACTGAACAAAAAAAAGGAATAACTCGATAACCGAGATTAACATTATTACAGCAAAATTAAAGGTACACACACTAAACTCGATCCAAGTAGAATACCTTCATTATTTGAACCGCTCGACAGAAGTAGCATACCTTCTTTTTACATGACTAAAATAACACAATTAACCCTTATTAAGCTAAATACTTGTAACCACTTGTTTCGTACTCCAACACATGCGAAGGAAAACTAGACGCCAAGAATGAGTTCATATGCATGAGTGGTACCTCCTCCGGCTGCGCCATCGCCAACGGCAGTGGGGGAAGACCAGAATTCTCACCATCGTAGCAGCTGCTATCACCTTCGCTCGTTATGATCGAATTAGGGTTTGATGATTGCATGCTCAATATGTTTTGATTATTACCATACAACTCCATGGAATAATATTCGTTTTCATCTTCACTTTTCAATAGCATATCCATCATCGATATAGGCTTCGACAATTCACAATGACCCACATGATCAAAAGTGCAGTCGTTGTAACCAACGGGCTTCATCATCGTCATAGGGTTCCATAATTGCTTACACGAAGAACCTTGAGCATCAAGGTTTTCATTCTTGGGAACTTTTGCTAAAAATTCGATCCTTCTTTTAACTTGATCAGTTTTCGTTCCCAACTCGAAAGCAAAATTCCTCAACCCCACTTCTGAGGAATTGTCCAAAACACCGAACCGAGTAGGATACTTGGCTTCCAAGTTTCTTTTCTTAGCCTTAGCAAGCTCATCTTCAGCCTTCTTTTTCCTATCCTTAAAAAAATCCAGTAAACCATACTTTTTAATCTTCGCAGGGTCACTAACACGTTTACTTTTATAAGCATTGATCGAGTCGTTTAGCATATGTGGATCATCGGAAGGAAATATTTCTGGGTTGTTTTCTTGGAGATCAGAGAAGATAATCATTGAGACATTCACATCACAAAGAATAGCGAGTTCACGAGCTTTCTTGATAAGGCCCGCTTTTCGTTGTTTGAATGCGATGTTGCGTTTTTTGTTGTCGATTATTGGTACCATCGATACCTTCTTTCGACCCATGATTTGCCGAATACAGTGCGACAAAGATGATTAAAGGAACGTGTGATATATAATACCTTGATGAGGAGGTTACTAATTGTGGTTTTTGAAGATCCAACTGTAGGCTTTGGGTGGGTTTTATAGAAAGAGAAGGTGATAAAAAGGAAACAAAATATGTAATTAATGGTGACATTAAATGCTGTGAGAGAATTCGAATTTTGGAATTTTTTTTAGTTGGTGAATCAAATGAAGAAACCGTGTTAGATGTGAAACCATGACATAAAGGATCTTTAGCTTCGTTTGCTTTGTTTAGCGATACTAAGGTGTGTTTAGTCGTGGGAAAATACCCTAGTTTCTATAAAATGTTTTTGTACAATGTTCAAATCAGTGTTTTGCCACACAAAATCCCTATTTTCACTTCAAAACACAAAACCACAAAACTATTTTTGTTTGTTTTCCACCTACTTCCTTTAAAATACCCCAATCCATTTCTCCACTCCTCCTTCTTAAAGTAAAAGACAAAGATATTCTATGTACTAACCTAAATAAATTATTTTTTTATACGTTTTTACGTATTTATACGTTTTAAGCGTTTTATATGTTTTCGTCCGTTTTTATAGATATTCATCGATTTTATAAGTTTTGTACGTTTTTATCTGTTTTTATACGTTTGCGTCGGTTTTTATACATTTTCGTCCGTTGTTACACGTTTTCGTCTGGTTTTATACGTTTCCATTTGCTTTTGTATGTTTTCGTCCGTTTTCATACTTTTTCGCCCGTTATTATACATTTTCGTCCATTTTTATACGTTATTCTCCTTTTTTTGTACATTGTCGTCGTTTTATACGTTTTTGTATATTTTTTACGTTTTCGTCCGGTTTTTATACGTTTTCGTATGTTTTTATACGTTTTCGTGCGTTTTTATACGGTTTCGTCTGTTTTTATACGTTTTCATCCGTTGTGTGGGGTTTTCTCCGTTTTTGTACGTTTTCGTCCGTTCTTATACGTTTTCATCTGCCTTTACACGTTTCGTCCGTTTTTATACTTTTTCGCCAGTTTTATACGTTTTTCAGTCCGTTTTTATACGTTGTCGTCCGTTTTGTACGTTTTCATATGTTTATCCGTTTTTATACGTACTTGTACATTTTATACGTTTACTTTTCATACCTATTCATACGTATAAAAGCATACAAAATGTATAAAAATGTACAAAAACGCATAAAACGTACTAAAACATATAAAACGAATAAAAAGGTATAAAACGGACGAAAACATATAAAAACGGACGAAAATTTAAAAAAACGGAAAAATACTTACAAAAATGGACGAAAACGTATAAAACAGACGAAAACGTATAAAACTGACGAAAACATAAAAAACGTACAAAAACGGAGAAAACCTACAAAAACGGACGAAAACGTATAAAAACGTATTAGACGTTTTTTCATGTTATTTGATGTTAAATTTTACTTTTTAAATTTTTTAGTTTCTTGTATTAGACTTTTTTATTGTTTTATTATTTAGTTGGTTAGTTTATAATATTTGTTTTTGTGTTTCAAACATGTCTTTATAATATTACAAAACTGAATAGAGAATTGAGATTAAAAAAACAACACTTGAACATGTTTTCTAGTTTTGCAAAATGAAAAACACAAACGCATGTTTCTCTAACTAAACACATTTTCTAAATTTTCAATTGTTTTGCGATGATAGAAATCCTTTTCGTTTTTATAAAAAAAGAAATAAAAAATGGAGAAAAATTTTCTTCAACTAAACTCAACCTAGCTAACCTTACACCCGCACACAAATGCGACATCAAACACTTTTCGCTTATTTAAAATTTTGGATGATTTCTCATCATTAGCAATGATTTTCTATTCGATGTTTTCAAGTTTTGTTTAAGTGTCGCAATTTGGTAATAAACCAGAAGAAAAAAAATATACATACACTAATGACACCCATTAAACCACACATATAGACACAAATAGAATAAAAATAAAAAACCGCACAACTAAGTTGACACAATCGGATTTTGTCGAAATTATAAAACCATACAAACATAAGGATTGTCGGGTGCATTAATTGCTGACCCAACCGACCTTGACCCGCACTTGACCCGACCCGCGCATTTATTATATCTGACCCAAGCCGACCCTTTACCCGATATGTTTTTCTTCTTCATCTGTTTCTACGTGGGGGTATGTACTCCAAAACCTGTACCTACCACATAACAAACACACACCAAACTGCACACCACCGATCCTCTCTCTCTCTAACATGCCGATTGTTGATTTTGTTGTGGGTTGTCACGGTACACGATGGTTTTGTTGTGGGGTTGGTACGATTGTTGTTACTTCTGGGGTTATTCTTTTGTTTTTTGTCACTCAAAAAGCTAACTTGAATTTTAGGTTTGGAATTCTTATGTCTTTTGCATTGTTGTTTATCTGATGTTAATGCTTTGTGTTTATCCGTTGTTGTTTATGTAATGTTAATGCATTGTTGGAATAAGAATTGTTTAGTTCTAAATTGTTAATGCACTTTTGGAATAAGAATTGATTATGCGTGTTATGTTGTTATGACTAGGTTGTTGTTGCTTTCTTTTTTGTTTTGGATAAGTTGTAAAATGTATTGTTAGAATGAGGATTAAATAGGT
Organism: Tanacetum coccineum; assembly: GCA_026074375.1. Classification (NCBI taxonomy): domain Eukaryota; kingdom Viridiplantae; phylum Streptophyta; class Magnoliopsida; order Asterales; family Asteraceae; genus Tanacetum; species Tanacetum coccineum. The sequence goes on along the minus strand of BQNB010002298.1, from coordinate 18,577 downwards.
TTTCTGCTTTGTTGAAGCATGTAAAAAAATGAATTTTTAAATGAGGGTTTTTATATAATTTTGGGGTTTTTTCTGTAACATTCCGTAATTAAGGTCACCACTTACTCCGAGCTTTATTTCTAATTTCATTTTTTAGCGAGTTATTAATTTTATTAATTATTAAACCATTATCTCCGATTTAGTAAGTTTTTTCGTTTTAGTTTGAGTGAGCCGTAATTAGAAACCGATTCGTATCTTCCGATTCTTACAGTGATTTAATATTCTCATATTATACTCGACGATTATTTTTTTATCCATTTAATTTTTCGTTGTGTTTCGCAGTTTACCGAAAATTTCTTGCTTATATCGCGTTTTTACCTTAAACTTTCTTTTTCTTAATTTATACTTTACACAATACTTTAATTAAACTTATAACATAAAAATCAAAAAAAATATATTTTCTCACCACCCAAGGCCTTAGGGCCGGTTCTACAACACCACACTCCACCCTTTTTCTCTTTTCTATAACACCTAATAATACTTCTCTATTTTCCATACATGCAAAACCTTCCATTTCTCAAAATTTCAAAAGTTTTATCTCTTCCTCTTAGACTCCATTTCTGCCGAAATTACTAGCACCACCACCACCATCACACAAAATTTTTATATACTATTTTTTACCTCCTAACACCATCCATAAGCCTCTTGCAAAGTTTGGTACAATTTCTCTGAAGGATTTGAAGGTGTTTAGGGCTTGTTTTCTTAGGTTTTTCTTGAGGGTTTTGATTGGGTTTTTGTTTGTGTCCGTAATTAACTCTAAGTGGCGAGTTATTATTTAATCCAAGTATTATGTTAATTCTAGCAAAATGAAGGTCGAGTCTTGGATTTTCGATTTAATCAATATTTGAAGCTCCTTATTCAAAAATCGATCTTTTTATTGAATTTTTAAGATGTTTGGACTGTTTTTAGTAGTTTTACTTCTATTACTGCTCCACTAGAGACTAATGCCTTATTTTGTTGTACTTATTTTTTTAGATTGTTCTGAAAATGAGTGATTATCATCATTAGAGGAAGGTTAGAAGCTTAGTAATATTGGGTTTCTTTGGTTCGAAATCAGCCAACACAAGAGAAGGGTGTTCTTGTTGATTCACTAGTCTTAATCTTCATTTTTGTAAGCCCTAATCTTTCTTTTATTTATTCTACCTTTTTATTTCTTGTTTTCTTTAATTTTAATACATGAAAAATGGCATGTTTAAGTTTGAGAAATATTTATGTGATAATGATCTTGAGAGTGTTTAGAATTAGTTATGGCAATGGGGTTTTAGGTTCTTAAATAATTTAAATGATGTTTAATGGTTTTGAGTTGAAATAATGGGAATGTTTTGAAAAACAGTAGCAAAAAGTATGATTATTAAAACTTTTGGCCTGGGAGGCTGTTATGATTATTTTAATGAGAAGGAAAGATTAATGTCTTAGATCATTAGGATAGTTGGATGCTAACAAACTCCTTGGGCATGTTGTGAGTTCATGGCAAACAAGAAGATAGGTCAAATCTGGACATGTGTTTGGAATACGAGTTAAACTCCAAATTTTTGCCATAAAATAATAGATCTTTTTGATTGGGTCAGTAGTAGACATCATAAGGAAACCATATCTTCTGACCTCTACCCTTATTTTTGCTTTTTTTATATTGGTTTGGGATTTTCCTTTATTGGGCCTTTTAGTAAGGTTAAAGTTTTTACATTTTCTGTTTTAGACTCCAGGGGTAAGATGGTCTTTTCACATAGTTACGAGACTTGTAATTATGGAGGACTTACCTTTCTGGAAACTAGAACACAAATTGTTTCTGGAGGTGAAAACCTCATGCTCATATGAATTACGGATTTTGATTTATGATTCGACAAAGTTGGAAGATTTTAGAATTTTATAAATAAAAGTTACTAGACGTAAAACCAAAACGGGTAATTTTGTGTGAGTTGACGGGTAAAGAGTAAAAGAGAAACATGGTATGAATGACATATTAATACAGATTAGGACACATTATTTAAGTAAAATTCGGTCAATAAAAATTGGGAATGCAATGCCATGCTAGTTCGGACATAAGTAAAACTTTTATAAAGTCATCGTTTGGTTCATTTTCTTTCGCGTGAGTATTAGTTTATTTTTCTAAGTCGCGCCTTTTATTTTAGGTCGCTCTTAGGAGTATTTGTCTTCTTCAGCTCTTATATTGCTTTATATTACCGTCCGCTCAAGGTGAGTTCATAGCCTCGCCTTTCAACTTTTAAACTGTTTTTATAAACCCCGCGAGGGAGATACATGCTTGTTTTATAAACTGAACACAAGAAATTTTATGGTATGCTGGACCCGAATATGAGATTAATTGCATGAGTAGCTATTGACAAAAGACCCTAACATCATGAACTGTTAATTGCCTATAATGGGTGAGCTCTAGTACAAGTAAATAGATCTATTGGGTTTGACAGCCCTGTCCGGGGGTATGAATCGAATCCTTTCGAGCACCCAGTCAACGGACAATTTGTATTTAGAATTTAGGTATAAGGCAATAATACCTAGTTATGGGGCAACTGATTTACATACAAGATATGTGTTAACGTTAAGGCTCGGTGTCATGAGCTCATTGCAATAGAAACGTGATTAATGGCTTGTCCGTACAACAAGTCACTCGATGAACTAAACTTGTGTTCCTTTTTATCTCTTACAAACTCTATGGATTCACTCAACATTTTTGTTGACTTTTTAAGCATGTTTTATCTCAGGTAACCAAGGGTGATGGATGCTGTGTACGAGGAGTCTGCGCTAAAGTTTTAAAGAACTTGTATTTTGTTCCATTTTATCAAACTAATCATCCATGTTTTGGAAAACTTATGTTATGAATTTGGTAACGATCCTGTGGGACGTATGTTTAATTACTCTAAAACTTATTTAAATGGAACAATATTTTTAAACGCCTCTTTTCGAGTCGTTTTCTATATCCTTGTGCAATTGTACTATGAATTAACACCCAAGGTTGTAAGTCTCGCTGCGTTGAAAATTTGGGGGTGTTAAAGATTGGTATCAAGAGCTACAGGTTAATAATAGAACTATTAAAAAAATTTTTTTACCTAAACTATACCCTTTTTATGTGCGCTAAGACTCCTCGAAGCCCTTGTGTTATTCATGATCATAGTTTTCTATTCGAGTATTTATGCACATTTTGGGTGCATTACTATTGAGAATTCATATAATAAATATTATTATATGTAATTGATATGTATATATTGATATGCTTATCCGCGAAGCATCAAGAATTGTTTATTTAAAATTGCAAAATGTAATTTTTATATTAACAAATATTAATTGTGCAAATCATTATTATTTATCGATCACCATGCGCATTCCCATGAAGCAATCGTCATGCATCCGAATACCTCATATAAATTTATTATTCATATAATTAATTTCTATTTATTTTGGGTAAATGGCATCTTCATGCAAACCTACCCCTTAACCATAACGAGTTCGCACTAGCTGCAAAGGCTGCACCAAACAATATGAACGGTTGGATTAAAGAAGAGGAAGAAGAGGAAGACCCGGAAATGGAAGAAGAGGAAGATCTGGAGGAAGATCCGGAAATGGAAGAAGAAGAGTAAGAGATAGATGTAGACACCAATGAAGAATGGGATGGCCCAGAGTGGATGCTTCCTTATTAGGGGACAGACCCACTTAACCCTCCGCCACTGCATCCTCATTAACCTCCTGATCGAGATGAGTTTGAGAGGCTGAGGCAGCACCTATACCAACCACCTCCATTCATGCTGCATCATGAGCCTGATCTTGGAGCTGCTACCGTTGGCACTGGCAGACTGGTACCCCTTACTAGACTCTTCACCAACACTCAGGTTTGGACAGGATCATCATCATCTTCTGTCGTTGTTAGTCATGACCCTGAGGATCTCACTCCGAGTCACATTAGGAGTGATCTGGAGGTACTTCAACGCAGGGTTCGACAGATTGAGAAGGATGACGTGCTGCATAAACAACGACTGAGATATGTTGGATTGCAGTGAAGAAACCGTACTAGAGCGCATGAAGGGAGCTTGATCGGGCCGACATCATTACCACAATTTGAGGGGTTGGTCTATTGAGGTTCAGACACATCTACCACCACACCTACATTATCAAGAGGCACCATATGTTCTACCTAGTGCTCTAATGGTTCCAGTTACTCATGACGATCCCAGGGATCCGTATGTTGCCGCACATGATGCCGCCACTGCTCCTGCTACCGATAACGATGATCCAGCTGCTCGTGAGGAGACTTCATCCATCGTGCCACAAGGATCCCAACCCTCCGTGAACTCTTAGTAGTTTAGTTTCATTAGTAGTATCTTTTATTCTGTAATCACTAAACTGAATCTTCAGTTAGTAGAATTGATGCTATTGGTTGTGACGATTTGTATCATTTTGTGAAACAATTCAACTATGTATTAACTCTCTTGGTGACGAATGATGAAAATGACTATCTTTTGATTTACTACTGGATGTTGTTGTGATTGTTGTTATTGTTGGTTTGTTTGTATATGATGTGATTATGTCATTATATGAATACTCATTGAGACTTTCTTTGTGTTGTGATAGAATCATGCCACCAAAAGCAATGAGCCAAGCTGCTATTGAGCGACTCATCATGTTAGTGCAAATATTACGATATTTAATCTATACGATCTCTTTATGTTTTGGTAATAACAAACATGTAACCTGTAATACATAACGTAAAGTACGCAAGTTACTCATAATCACAAATCATCAATGCATACATATCAACAACACTCTATGTCTCAAGTCTGCATCAACACCGACATTTGTTTGCACCCGATGTAAATCACATAAGGTATGTACAAACAAATTAAACTTGTAGGATGATCAAAGAAAAATATTTTTTTCTTAACCATTACATTTCTACAAAAGTATTTTTTAAAAATAAACAAACACAAAATACTTTTTAATAAAAGAAATGTTTTATTTAAATATAAATTTTGAAATTTGGTTTTCCCCCCAAAATGGAAGCTTCTATACCAGATACAACATTCCCCACAAAAAGACAAAAGGAGCGAGTCTAGCGCGGCCCCCGTATAGTTCCTGGGGCCCCCTTATATATAAAGGACCGCCGGGACTGAGCCGATGTCCAGACTGTCAGCTTTCAGCATCTATAAATAGTGGTCATCACCAGCTGACCTTATAAACTTCTTTGCAACAATTCTCTCAGTTCTTTCTCTCTCTAGATCTCACTAAATTTCTCTAAATCTTTGATCATTTAACTTGTTTAAATATGATCCAATCTTCTACTGCTTCCTTCTTCCCTTAAGTGCAAGAGAAGAACTTCGTTCATCATTCAAAATCTGAATTTATGTAGTATCTAGTAGTCCATTTATAACATTGTACATATAGATCGAGTCAATGTCTTACAATCTTATTAGTGGTGTAGATCCAAATGATGTAATATTTGATGTTGATTGTGGTTGGTTAGTATTTTAGGCTTTAAAATACATTTGGTGAAGTGGTAGATTGGTTCTAGCTAAGATTAGGGCTCGACATTTAGCTTATAAACCGAAAATAATGTTAACGACGCGGTTATGTGTTTAGGCCATAAACCCAATGTTTGTTATGTTGTGGCCATAAAACCTAACGGTTTTGGACTTGTACCCGAAGAAGAACTCGACATCTAGCTTAGTGTCTAAAAATAATGTAAGCATTGGTATACGGTTTCTCCACCGAAATGGAGCTTGTTGATTAGTGAAGTAACTCCTCGAGTTGGATACTCGAGGAGTGGAGTAATGGGCGAAGATGAGCTTGCGGCGAACCACTATAAACATCGTTCGTTTTTTTCATTTCCTTTTACCTTTCTCTTTACTTTAATGTCCTTTACATTATCGCTTTACATTTTTACAACTTGCATTTCTTATGATATGTTGAAACAGTTGTGTTGTTGTGTCAGTCATGGTTGTTTACTCTTTGTAGTAAACAATTGTAAGTGTGGATATATTGGTAGAATATGTGCTAGTTATTAGAAATCCATTATCGACACTTCTTATATTGTGTCAAACTTGATTGGTGATTTGATACAAATAATCTAGTGCGAAAACCTCTTCTGGAGGCGGTCCCTTTAAATAGGGCGGCCCCTTATGTACTAGGGCGGCCCCCATACATTAGAGACCACCGACCGCGAGTGATAAAAATAATTTGATACATAAAATTTTGAAAGTTTTTAAAGAGGAAACTATTCACCCCACCCCCCCCCTTTATGGTTTCCACAATTTGGTATCAGAGCCACGTCCGCTCTAGTTTTCAAATAAATGGTTTTTTAAAATAGAGGTACGATTCCATGTATCAATTACCATGAAGAGGATTAAATATGAAAAGTGATTTGTTGTTTGATTCCGTACTATTTTTATATAAAAAAACTCGTAAGACTAGCTTTGAAAAAAAATTTCCTCAAAGAACTTGGAAGTGTCAACTTATATTTGTCTAAGTCGTAAGAGTAGAAATGATGTCTAAAACGCGAAATTTATGTGCTGGAACAACTTTTTGGGTCTCTGATGGCGCTCCCATAATTGTTCGGGCGGCCCCCTAATATATCTGGGGCCGTCACCTTTATAGGGGCCGCCTGTCTGTTTTAGCAGATTTTGACAAACTTCAAAAAATCATATAAAATCGACCGTAAGTTCGTAGAAAGTCAGTGTCCCACCCCCCCCCCCCACGCACCGCCCCCCCCCCCCACGCCATTTTTTAGATAATTAAGTCTAGTTCATTTAAAAATACTTCCAAGTCATTTTAACAAACTAAAGTTAGTCAGAAATGCAAAATACTACATAGTGGTCAATATTGTATGTTTCATTTTGACGTAAAACTTGTAGCTTATTTTTTCCTTCAAGTCAAGCATTTCTAGTCAATGATTCTTTGAAAAATGGTGTATTTATCTTTTCAAAACATTCATCTTGATAAACTTTTAAAATGAGGAGAAAACTATTTTATTTTCAAATCAAATCAAGCTAAGCATACATCGTTATATCTAATACACAAAACAACGACGAATATCCTTATGTGTATGCTAGATGATTATGTGTGTTTACTTTTGTTTCAACTTAGTTAATAAATATTAATAATAATCATTACGATTTGTAATTGAGCTAATTATATATCTAGATATATCTGGCATATGTTATTTGTATGTTACTGTTTTTTGGATATGCTAATATAATTACCTAGAATTCTTTCGTAAGTTGTAAAATTGTTTTGTGCATTGTATATAGGCATAGTATCACGTATAGGAGAGTACAAGTGTTACATAACATCTTGTAGATCATTTTGAGTGTAGTAACCCACTTAGGAATGAGAGTTTAATTGTTTGTCAAGTGTGTGGAAAAGTAATGTCCTAATATCATATGTTAAAACCCATCATTAAAATATTTCCAACACATTATCTCTCTTTCAACAAAATGTCTAAATATTTTCATCATCTTGCGTTGTTTGATCTTTTTGGTTAACCAAAATAAAAGATATGTAATAATACATTGGTAATTAAGTAAAAGAAAATATACTTTTTAAACTTTGCTTGTGCTTGCATTGTTCTAACACACACACATAATTATATTCTTTTTATAAACATATAGTGTTTTACAAAAGATGTGTGTTGTATTAAAATGGTTAGAAAAATCATTCATATACTAATAAAATGTCAAAAACTATGCATACTATGCATAACAACAAATAGTTTTTTTTTGCACACGCAAAATATATCACAATCTTGAAGTAAGAAATTAACTTGTCATTATATTCATCAACCTACATTACAACTAGTCTTAGTATTATGTAACACAACAACATCTACGAAAATCTTTATTTGTCTTCTTTTAAAAGAGTGTTCGTGAGGGTCAAGAAAGATTTCGAATACATATCAACTCATTATTCAAACTATGATTGATGTGATTATCGAATCTAATTGACAAGTTTTCGAGTATGGACAAGAAATCAGATTCTTATTTGTCTAGCTTTAAGATTATATCAAAATATAACAAGAGATATTATCTTAAACCTACATACTCAATCACACTTGATTGATATGAAAATAACGACATCCCTTTCCAAGACGATAAGAATATGCATCGGATCATAACTCACACTTGTGTAGATGATGTCATATTGAGTCTACTTGTCCAATAGTTGTGTTCTAAATATTTGGAAAATATATGCATAAAATACACAATGAAGTAGGATTGATGACTTGAATGTCTTGTCCAAAATATTCAAGTAATTTACCTTGCAATGCAATTGGGAAAGTCGTCATCTCCGAAAAGCCAAACATGAGCAAGTGCACAACATATGTAATTTGCTCAAAAAATTCAAAAGCACAACTCAAAACTTAAATTCTCTTCTCATCAAAATTTTCTCTTACTTAACCAAATAAGGATAATATTTCTTCTTCACCAAATAAGAACCCTTTAACCATCTAAGGTTAGGACTAGGAATAATTGAACATATTCCTCAAACCAATATCGTGCTTTCTTTCAATAAGTGATCGTAAGAGGATTTCAAATATGAAGATGATTATTATTCAAACGATAATCAATCTCACTATTCAATCCAATTACAAATTTGGAATATGAACATGAAATCAAGATTAGGATTTATATAGATCACAGAAATATCAATCAAATGACTATAGATATCTTTCCGTGTCTACATGTTTAACCATCCTTGGTTATTAAATGAAATCACAAAGTCAATTGCAAGACAACAAGATTAGTCATCAAATTGCAATTCACACTTGCAATGAAGATGTTTTATTGAGTCTAAAGTGTTCAAATGTTGTGTTATTAGCTATGGTCAAATTATACATGCTAAACTTAACACACTCTAAGTAGGATTGACGACTTATGAATTTCCATCGGGAAACTCATAAGTACTCCAACTTGATAAGCAAGTCTTGGATGTCATTTCCGAAAACTCAAACCAAGAACCCTTATAACTTATATAAGCTTCTCCTAATAACCGAATTTCAACACCATCTCCCAAATAATAATAAAAAAATGATCCTTGCCCAAATTTGGCACTTCCACGGATCAATGGATCCTTCGTCCTAAATTCATCTTCGGTTTAGGTAGATCCGCCCTATGGCATTAGATTTAAACATCTTCCTCTTGTAAATCTCTTGCTTAAAAGTCTAACATAGATGTAACTAAACTTTAGTAAATCATCATTATTTCTACAAAGAAACAAACACAAGATCTATTGAGGTAAATAACCTTAATTGGATTTCTTTCATAAAAGACATGCAAAGGTGCATTCTTTGAACACTCTCAATATAGAGCATTACACATTGTCACTTTTAATCATACTCCTAGGTCCTAGATGACTCATTCTTTCTTATAGCTACAACAAACTGCTTGCTCTCTCATTCAACCTTAGAATTCCACACATCTTGATTAGGATTATGTGAACCGAAATTAAAGTACATTAGTTGAGTCATGGTAGGCCTTGTATGAAAAGAAAATACAAATTTTATCTTTGCTACCCTTTTGTTGCACTCATTATTAGTACAAGATACCCATAGATCACCCTTGTTAAACCAATCTACGTTTTCACCCAATGTTATATGTATCGTTACACCATTTTGACTTAGCCCACCCTGTAGTCTATAGTTATCTTTGTGTTGAAATTTTTGGCTACTTAAGTCCATGGTTCAGGGGAATAGGAATGAAAATTTTATGCATTCGCTGTATCACCACTTTCGACATTGTTTATCTTAAGTGTTGAGATGTGCGTATAATATCGGATGTTGCAGGGGTAATAATTAAAGATACAAACTCCTGTAACATTTGCATATTTATCATAAAGAAAATGAAGAAAAGAGGGTGAAACAAAAATCCACCCATGTGCTAAAAAAATGTAAAGATGGTGCAAAATAAAAAAATAAAGATAGTAGCCCATTATTACACCAAGTCATACCAATACTCATGATGAATGGAGCTAGAAGCCCATTATTGAAGATCAAATTTTTGGACTTAGACTCTTGGACCCATGGATGGACAGTAGCTAGTTATGACAACCTTAGATTTCTTTAGACTATTTGTTTTGTGTTTTTATATTAACAACCATTAAATGTGTATCCCATGTCTATTCTAACCCTTTATCACCCTTTAAAACGATACTACCCTTGTTGCATTTGAGAGTTATTTAAACCCTAATTCTAACTGGTGCAGATTTGTGTACTTTCCAAGCTTATGATAGAATACATGCTATGACTGTACAATTGAGAGATCACCCTGAAAATGAAACACTTAGACTAGTGGAGAGTTGAGTGAATTTTTATCCCCTTTTCGTGAGGTGTTCGGCCTTGATGTTTTCTAGCATGAGTGTTTTATAAATTCATTTCTTGAAGTTATTCTCGAGAAATCTTTTTATGAAAGGTTCTATCAGGTTTTACTTGAGGGTAAGCAGAAGTCAAGTGGGGGGATATTTGATAACATCACATATTTAATACTTTTTGGTGGCAAAATACCCCTTATATTACCTGCAAATATTTCACTAACACTCAAAAACAAGATATTTTCTACCATTTTGTAGTTTTCAAGTGAAATGCAGGAAAGTGACAAGAAACAAGGGAAAAAGGACTCAAAGTGTAAATATTTAAAGAATGTTATGGCGTAACTCCAACAATGGTTACACCGTAACATATATTAAGCAAGTACGAAGATCAAGGACAACTTTACGGCGTAAAACCATATCTAGTTACGTCGTAACCGTGTATTTGGAAGGAAATCTTGCCCAAGATAGAGTTACGGCGTAACACCATATCTAGTTACGTCGTAACCATGAAGATCCACAAATATGGAATGAAGATCACGTACATATGGAAATTATTTGAAGGTTACGTCGTAACATAATATCTGGTTACGCTGTAACAATTGCTTATTTATGGAATGCCGTGTAAGAAGGTTACGGCGTAACACATTTCTCAGTTATGCCATAACAGGTTTGATACCTATAAATAGAGGCCTCATTCAAGCTATTCTGACATCACTTCCTCCACATCCAATTAGAGAGGCGACAAAGGCTTCCAACCTTCAAAGAATTCCACCTGGAGTCCAAAGGAGATCACACTTTACTTACTTTTTGTATTTAATCATTCAATTATGAATACTGTAAGAATTATGAGTTTTCAATCTATGATCTCTTCTATTTCTTGTTGTGTTTCCGTTACCATGAGCGGCTAAGCACTTAAAGTGTTGGCCTAGTTATGTAGTTACTGTTCTTATGATTATTTCCTGTCGTCGAAGGTATCACGGAATGATGGACAACACATTCCATAAATCGTTCTCTTCTTTTCTTCTTCGATCTAGTCCGTGTTCATTCGTGTGCGTGACATTTTCACTACTTCATTCCTAAGTAATTAAGTATTTTTAATTAGCGAAATGCAAATTAAAATGTCACTTCTATCGTGACAAAATACATCAATTTCCCCAAACATTCCTCCTGTTGGCGGGCCGACGGCCCCTAGATCTATTCTGGTGGCGTGTAATACCATTCATTTTTGTTTTCAACCGCTAACACTTCCTCCTTCTGCTACAGTTGACCTGTCTGAGCTCCACCCCACAAACCTATACCCAATACTCTTTATAGCAATGAGTCATCCTTAAAGTCTACACGTTAAGCTTGCGTTGCTTATGTTTCCAAGAGTCAGTGAATTCATAAAGGAAACGCCTCTCAATATCAAACACATTCCCTCACAAGCGATAGCGACTTACAATCCATCACTTCACAATGAAATCCCCTCCCATACAAACCTGGTCCTCACTATCGCATACGTCTGTCTCAAATTCAATAGACGATTTTTCTCACCTCCTAAGCTTTCTTCTCTCGTTTAGCAGCCGTGTCACTTGATAGTCCATTCTACTTTAAAAGTTTTCTTCTCGGGGGGACTTCTAAACGTCCTTTTCACTTACTAGTCTCTCATCTTTATCCATTTTGTTACCTTCTCACTTCATAACGTTTTCTTCACTCTCTAATATCCATGTACTATTTAGAAGCCTCCTATATACAAATTAGTAACCATTACACATAAATTGACTTGCATATCGACACTAACTCCTGACAACTACTTAATTTTTTCTCCAAAATATTTAAGTAATTTGCGAAATGCAAATGTCACTCCTTCGTACTAATTTCCACTTTCTAGAAAATGAAGAACATAAAGAAGATATTAAATCTTCAAGTGTTATTGAGTCACCACATTATTGAGTCTCTCATTTATCTTTCCACCAGAAACAGAACTACACCTCATCTCACTCCCAACTTTACTCTCCTCAACATTGTCCCAACTCAAGGCAAAACACCAAAACAAACCTTTGAAATTTCGAATCATACGCATCTTTGCCTCGATAGGGATCATATATATTGCACACCAAGTGTTATGCAAATGATATATCAATCTTTCTATCAACCTCATTATCACACTCATTCCTTCTTTAGTAATACGCTCATTCCTTTCCACTTTTCGGCTCTATGAACATTTATCAATTCACATCCACGAGCACATCGTACGTCATCTTCTCGTCTTATTTTTATTTTTTTTATTTTAGTAATAATCATCTTGAATATATTGACATATTTTTGCCAAATATTAAGTGTCATTGTCTACTATTTGTAAAAGGCGTCATTCTCATAATAAATTTTGTGTCAATCAATAAACCGAATCCCATTCTTGTTTATTAAAAGTCGGGTCCTAGATCTTTCTCTGTAAACATACTCCATCGAGTCTTTTAATAGATCAATTAGGTTTTTTTTTTTTTAAATAATGATTGCATGTGGTCTAGCTTCTAAATTCTCTTTCAAATGAGATTACTGTAGAATAATAAAACCTAGAAGTGCAATAATCTAAGTTGCTCCCGCTAACACCTATATTTTGCTAATGTATATGTCCCCGTTGTCCCTACAAACTTTTTTTTTGTATGCACCACAATACTTGAATTCCTTTGTTGCCGAGCCCAAACAAATGGGAGCAATACACCGAGGGAAAACATACAAGCCGTTGTTCCTCATCTTTAAATTCATCGAACTTCCGTGAGCATCGATGGTATTTTAAGTAAGTTAGATCCATGATCCCGGTAGAGTCAATATACAATGGAATTAATTATCAAGAGGATTGCAATCTCAGCAATGGGAGCTAAGAAGCTATGTGGTTTTTAATAGCAATGATTTCAGTTTCTAAAAAACACACGATGATAGAATACTTTACTAGGAGATGCAAGCATCACCTTTATAGGAAAGACTAGGATATGGATTGTCAATGATGATGATGGGATATCTTCTGTACTTCCAAATACTTTAACCATCCTCCACTTCAAATTCACCCACACACCTTAAGGTCCTCTCTCATACCCTTCAACTTATATACTTGAAGTACCTACCATCGTTTATGACCTTCTTCTGCATTTCTTATAATCCTCATCTAAATTATCCAAAAACACAAAACACCTCATCAACCTTATTTCTCAATGCTGTCCTTCTTAGTCCGCCAACCAATAACGTGGAACATCTACATTTTCCTCATTATAACCTCATCCAATACCTCAAATGTACCTACCTGCCAACTCTTACAGACTTCTCATCTTCCGTCATGACCTTTTCTAAACTATCCTAGGGAAGCATACAAGGTGACGCTCACCTTGGATTTCTCATATCTTTTCATAATTCAAACCTATATACTACCGGAGCACGTACCCGCGTTCTCATGTCCTCTTCTTCTCAAAGATATCCTACATATATCTCAACCATAATCCACATTATACCTTTTTGCTTCGACAAAAGGGGGAGAAGAGAGTGTAAACTAGTAACTTTTAAACTTTACTATGTGCTATAGTTTACATATTTTGTCATTGTCAAAAAGGGGGAGATTGTTAGTGCAAATACTATGATATTTAATCTATAACGATCGATTTATGTACTTTGACTCGATGACAAACATGTAACTATGTATATACGTAAAGTAAAGACGTGGGCAAGTTAACTTCGTAATCAAAAATCATCAATGCGTAACATGTAACAACATCTTCGACATCTCCAAGTATGAATCAAGACAGACATTGTTTACCACCCATCGAAATTCAACGATAAGAACATTTACACAAACCAATATCAACTTGTAGGATATCAAAGAAGATAAGATTTTATCTAAACATTATATTATTTATAAATACAACAAAACTATTTCCTCAAAAATTATTTAAGACCAAATGATTTTTGAATTCAACAGAAATGTTATTATTTAGGTAAAAAAAAAATTTTAATTGAATCTTCAAAATCTGAATCATATTCCCCACAAAATAAGTGTCACTTTCACCAGACAAGTTTCGATCACCATAAAAATACACAAAATCAGGAGCATCTGTCTGGGGTGCGCGGTCCCTCTAATTTTTGGTCGGGACGCACCCCTAAATTATATTGGCGTCCAACACTTATATACTGGGGAACCGGCCAATTTCCTGACAGGCTATTTTCAGCTCTTATAAATATGGTCCCTCTAACGGTATTTTTCCACAACCCTTTTGCATGATTTTCTTTAATTTCTTTCTCTTATAGATCACTCACTAAATCTCTCTAAATCTTTGATCATTCAACTTGGTTAATCTTGTTTAAATGTGATCAAACTTCTATCCTTTCCTCCTTTCCTCAAGTGCAAGATAAGAACTTTGGTTATCCTCAATATCTGATGTTATGTAGTCTAGTTAGTCCATTTGTAACATTTTTTACATGTAGATCGAACTCTCACTGTCTTCCAAATCTTTAGTAGTGTGTAGATCCAAATGATGTATCTTATCTGATGGTTGATTATGGGTCGGTTAGTATTTTAGGCCACAAAATATATTTGTGAAGTGGTAGATTGGTTCTAGCTAAGATTAGGACTCGACATCTAGCTTCGTGTCGGAAAATAATGTAAGCGAAGCAGTTTATGTGTTTAGGACATAAAACACAAGGTTTGTCTTATGTTTGGGCCATAAAAACATAACGGGTTTGGTTTGTACCCCGAAGAAAGGACTCTACATCTACGTTGGAAATGATGTAAGCATTGGTATATTACAAAAGGTTCTCTTCACCGAAAGGGAGCTTGTTGGATATATTGCACTTAATCTCAGTTGGATACTCGAGGAGTGGAGTAGGGCGAAGAGGAGCTTTGTGACCGAACCACTATAAATCATCGTGTCGGTTTTTGCATTTCTTTTACACCTTTCTCTTTTACTTAAGTCTGTATATTTATCAGCTTTAACTTTTAACCAACTTGCATTGTGGGCTTATGATAGTTGAAGTGTTGTTATGCCCTTGTCGTTAGTCATGGTTGTGTAGCTCTTTGAGTAAAACATTGTGAGTATGTGATATATTGGTAAATATGCGCTAGTAATATGTAAATCCATTTATCGAACACACTCTCGATAATTTGCGTCAAACTTGATTGGTGATTAAGACATACAAACATCTATCCCGACCAACCTCTCTAGAGCGGTCCCCTTTTAAATAGGGCGAAAAAACCCCACTGATGTCCTGCCTAGGGTGTGGAAAAACAAAGCGAGGTGCCCCATCATATTATACTGGACCGCCGCAGAGAGTGGTATTATTACTTAGTCTTAAATTTATTAAAGGAAACGTATTCACTACAGTGCTTCACCCCCCATCTACGGTTTTCCACATATTATAATGGATGTCCCCTTATTATTTATTTGGATATATTAATGCATTTATATTTTAAATGCTATCTTCTCTTTATCTCCATTAATGAGCCTTGGATATATTTGTCATAATCTTGCTACTCTTTAGAAATGTTTTCTTGCACTTGTATTTCTATCTTGATTTTGTAACAAAACATTATAAGCTCGATCCCTTGGTGCCCCAAACGAGGGAGAGTATAAAATCATCAATGGGGGGGGGAATCCTTTGGCATCGTCGAATTAGTTCTCTCATATGTCGCGACGATTACACCTTTTGGATTCGACACAAAAAAGTGGGGGAGCTAATGGGATTAAAACTTATTGTAGTGCCTGAAGGGCTTGAAACAAATTTCTTATTTCTATCTACGTGGCGGGAAATGGTGAGTTCTAATATATTGTCATCATCAAAAATGGGGAGATTGTTAATACAAATAATGCCTATAAACGTTATTTATATTTTTTGACTCCTGTACGTTTTGAAGATTACAAAATGTAAAAACATTCACGACAAAAATAAACGTTTACATGTTATTAATCGTAAACTTCCATTTCGACATAAATCACTTAAGGCATGGATAAACAAATCATTAAACATGATTAGTGTAGGTCCTTGGTATAGGATCTGATTAGCCTTTTGTAAGACGATAGCTAACTTGAATAAATTCAAATCAACTATGTGAGAGACACTGACTATGAATATCAAGTGTTAATGCGGAATCTTAACACAAGAATTAAGAAGAAACAATAATACTAAATTGCTATTAAGCTCTATGCTTCTATTGATATTTCTCAATCACGTACATAACATTGTGCCTTAGGGTTCCTTTTATACACCAAGGAAAACCCTAATGGGCTTTACAAACGTGTGAAAGGATAATATATATCCTACCAAACATATCTCATAAGAAACTATTACTAACTGTTACATAAACAACTTAACTATGAACAGACTTACCTAACATATGACCAGATTACTAGAACTCTAGTACTGCTACTAATCACTACCATACTAACTTAGTACTGCCAGACTTAAACTTAGTACGAACGTCTCGCCAGTATCAACACAGTTACTAACCAGAGCTAACTATTACTACCGACGACTTAACTGTTATAACTACGAGTAATAGTCTATTACAATCTATTCCCAACAATCCTCCCCTAACTTGATCTTCACATGTGAACTTCAGTTCCTTCAATACTTGTTGATCTTTAAACTTTTATTTCCCAACAATCCTCCCATAACTTGATCTTCACTTGTGAACTTCAAGTTTCTTCAAATGTATTCAAATTTGAGCTTCTTGAGGATGTTGTAAATAAAAATTTTCAAATTATTCTTGAGCTGCAATTCTTCAAATTATCTCTTTTTGATCTTTGCTGCCACAATTCTTCAAAAACTTTTCAGCAACCCTTCATATCAGCAATCAAATCATATAGTTTCAGACTATTCTCATCACTTCCAGGTGTGTTAACTCCTGTGAGAGGTGAATCATTGAAACTTTAAATGGATTTGATGTCTCTTTACCAGTTAGCCATTTACTCTGGAGTAGTCAGTCCTTTGGCCACCAGAAAGGTGCATGTCCATGGTCGACTGAAAACCATTTCAACTCTCAGTACATGAAACATTGGTGAGTTGAATACCATATGGTTTTTGGCAAACCATTATAGCCATAAACGGATTTGATATGCCTTTACCTGTAGCCGTTTGCTCAGGGCTAGTCAATCCTTTGGCACCTAGAAAAGGTAAATTCCATGGTGGATTGATGACCATGTCAACTCTTTGTACATGAAACTTGGTGAGTTGACATACCATCCACTTTTTGGTAAAGTGTCAACCATCGAATATGGATTTGCAATTTGTCTTTACCATAAGCCATAATCTTATGGACTACTTATGGTTTTTCCACAGCCTTTACCACAATCCATAAACTTGTGGGCTAGCCAACTCTTTACTAACCAGATATGGTGAGTTGATAACCATATAATTTTTGGCAAATTGTCAGCCATTAACAGATTTGAGAAGTCTTTACCAAGAGCCATTTTCTCCTAGACTAGCCAGTCCTTATGTCTGTTAGACATGGTGGATTAATAACCATTTGTTGTGTTAGTGCATAGCACCTCCACCAAGTGTTATTCTCCTCATCTCCATTACTTCCTAATTTCTAACTCATCAACCTTCACTACTTCCTAATACCAGCTTGCTTTTCCATCATTTTCAACATTTTGTAGCAATCCTTATCTGGTTTTCCTCCTTGAAGTTTCTTATCTAGCATATCTTTGCATACCTCAGCAGATAAAGGATATTTTCTTTCAATTAGCATATATATATCCATTGACCCTAAGTTTAAATAGTGTACTCTGCAAGTATCATAATATCTCCAACTTATGATCCTTTGTTGACCTAATAAACTCCAAATAGTATCTGTACTAAGGGGTTCCTCAAACATATTCTTTAAATATTCCCAAAACACCTTCTCTAGATCATCCTCTAGTCCATCAATACCATATCTATTCATGACAATCCTATATAACTCAGTAAGATCATCTCTAGATATATCCTTCAGCATAGCTCCAAAATTTATGTACACTATATCAGTTCCATCTTCCTTAATTATTTGGTACACACCTTTTTCTCCTTTCTTGATGATCTTATAGGTAGCTATACTAGGTGATTTCATAGCTACAAGAACAGGATTAATAGGAATTTTAGTACCTGAAGTAGAATCATCTTGTTCACTAGCTTCATCTAAATCTTCCTTACCAAGGTCTGTATGTAATCCTTTCCTTGCCATCTGTTTTCTCCTCTTTCCAGTCTTCTTGGTTGGCTCATCATCTTTTGCTTC
>BQNB010002297.1:95497-126654 GCA_026074375.1 Tanacetum coccineum | reverse complement strand
TCTTAAAATTTGGAGACACTATCTGTATGGTACAAAGTGTACTGTGTTCACTAATCATAAAAGTCTTCAGCATATCCTTAATCAAAAAGAGTTGAACATGAGACAACGCTGTTGGTTAGAATTGCTCGCAGATTACGATTGTAAGATTCGCTACCATCCTGGAAAGGCAAATATTGTAGCAGATGCCTTAAGCCAGAAGGAACGAATCAAACCACTCCAAGTTAGAGTGTTAGTTATGACCCTTCACCCAAAATTACCATCACAAATCCTCGAAGCCCAAACTGAGGCGATCAAAGAAGAAAACATCAGAGCTGAGAACCTATGAGGAATGGACAAAGCATTTAAAGTACGTCCTGATGGAACCCGATGTATCAAGAATCGAAGTTGGTTACCACTCTTTGGTAATTTAAGGGACTTAATCAGGCATGAATCCCATAAATCAAAGTATTCCATCCACCCAGGTTCTGACAAGATGTATCAGGATCTAAAGAAACTCTATTGGTGGCCTAACATGAAGGCAGTCATCATTGAGTATGTTGGCAAGTGTTTAACATGCTCTAGAGTTAAAGCAGAATGTCAGAAGCCATCCGGTTTACTGATACAACCAAAGATTCCTACATGTAAATGGGAAAGAATAGCAATGGACTTCGTTACAAAACTACCCAAAACATCAAGCGGGCATGACACAATTTGGGTCATTGTAGACCGCCTTACCAAATCAACACATTTCATCCCTACCAGAGAGACAGATAGTATGGAAACCCTTACAAGGTTGTATATAAAGGAAATAGTTTTACGGCATGGAGTGCCGATATCCATCATATCAGATCGTGACAGTCATTTCACATCCAGATTCTGGCAATCAATGTAGAGGGCTTTGGGTACTCAATTAGACATGAGTACGGCATATCATCCCAAAACCGATGGACAAAGTGAAAGAACCATCCAAACACTTGAAGACATGCTTCGACCCTGTGTTATAGATTTTGGAAAAGGATGGGAGAGACACTTACCACGGGTAGAATTTTCTTACAATAACAGTTACTATGCCAGCATTAAGGCAGCACCATTTGAGGCACTTTATGGTTGAAAGTGTCGATCACCTGTCTGATGGGCCGAAGTCAGAGATGTTCAACTCACAGGACCAGAGATAATCCATGAAACCACCGAAAAGATAGTGCAAATTCGACAACGCTTGCAAGCTGCAAGAGACCGGCAAAGGAGTTACGCCAATGTAAGGCGAAAGCCTTTGGAATTCCAAGTTGGAGATTGTGTTATGTTAAAAGTATCACCTCGGAAAGGTGTCATCCGATTCGGAGAGCGAGGAAAGCTTAACCCTCGATACATTGGACCATTTAAGATTCTTAAAAGGGTCGGCCTAGTGGCATATACACTTGAGCTTCCTGAAGAACTCAGTAATGTCCACAGTACCTTCTACGTTTCTAATTTAAAGAAATGTTTATCCGATGAATCTCTCTTCATTCCAATGAAAGAGCTTCGGCTAGATGACAAACTCAATTTTATGGAAGAACCAGTAGAAATTATGGATAGAGAAGTCAAGCAACTGAGACAAAGTCGTATCCCTATAGTCAAAGTAAGATGGAACTCTAAAAGAGGACCAGAATTCACGTGGGAATGCGAAGATCAAATTCGTGCCAAATATCCACATCTATTTCCAAACATCACTCCAACATCAAACTAAATCTCGGGACGAGATTTCTTTAAGGTTGGGGGACTATAACAACCTACAATTTTCCTCTATGTAACTATCCATCTATTAAATTAGATGCAATTTTCCTCAGTGTAATTTCCATCTATTAAATTATATTCAACCATTTTCATGGAAAGATTTTTGCTTTATTCCATCCATAATGTAACGTAACTTACATTACAAAAGTAAACGTGCTCACGCAACCTACCAATGCCAATTCCATCACCGTTTATGTCAAGTAAACATTCTAATATGTCAAGTAATATGTTCTAAAATCCATACATTATCTATTTAACTTACTTTCCATAACATTATATCAAAACGGATTTTAAACGTAAACGTTTATATCAAAACCCCGATTACATGTGATGTTTCTATACAATACAAATGTTCAAGCTTATAAGGCATGTGTACAAGTTACAATGCATAATATTTGAATTATTTTTCTCTCTAAAACCCTAGTACAACTCCCTAAAGCTTAAAGTACAAGCCAATTAAGCATAGAATTTAAATAAGCCCATTTTCCCTCCATTTTCTTAAGGATTTTCATACAACCTTTCTAGCACAACTTACAAGCACTCAATGCACAACATTTAAACACTTTTTCCCTCCCTAACTTAAACCCTAGCTCGTCCTAAAAACCAAAACCCTAACCCAAAAACCCTAATCACCTCGACACCAATCTAACAAGTTCAAACCAAGCTAAAACCAAGCAATCACCCTTCTTCATGATGCACCACCTTGCCTACTACCTTGCTAAGCACCTACATCACCTCCTTGTCACCACCAAGCAACCACCCTACCACCTCCATCACCACCTTGGACTCCAAGAAACCACTTGTCACCTCCCATGTTAACTGAACCCTTACCACCATCCTACACCTCTCCAAGCTAGTCCCTAGCCCTCCTTAGTCATATCTAGCATCCCTTGGTCACTACTCTACTACACCTTGGCCACCACTTCACTCAACTTTGCCACCACTCTAAGGTTTTGAGCCTATATATACACGCATACATGCACACTTCTTTAACTCACCATTTAAACTCAAAAATATGATCTAGCCAAGCCATAGAAAAGAATAAAGAAATGATAAGCTAGGTAAAAGCCAAGGTTTAAACAGAAAGAAGTTCTTGAATTCATCTCCAAGTTTTCGAATCACAATAAGCAATTTTGACCCATTTCAAGCTCTAGTAAGTCTTCACCTTGTTCTATAATCTCTTGTCTTGTTTTAGATCCCTAATAAGCTCTATTAGATCATGTATAAGCCCTTGAAATCCTACGTCTTCACGTTTGGTTTTCCTAAACCAACCGCGTCTTTAAAACCCTAAAAGCTCTTTTCGTGAACCTAATAAGCTATAACCTATAAGTTGTTGTAATAAGCTATTTCTATAAGCTTACTTATCACTTTTATAATCATTAAAACTAATCCTAAAAACCCTAACCCATCGGGTTATTGTTTCTAAACCAAACGTACCTATTTTGGATTTTTAAGCTCATAAGCTCTTTTCATAAGCTACAAGCTCATAAAACTTACTTATTTTAGCTTATAGTAATAAGCTATAAGCTGCAAAATTGATTTTGAGATCAAAAATACAAAGATTATGAAATTTGGACTAAAAACGCAAAACATTTCATGCATAGGGGTATATATTGTAACTTTTGAAATTATTAAACTTTCAGGCCAAAAATGTAATTATCCTAAAGTTAAACTTCAGGAGTTTGTTTTGCCATACTCTAAAGTTAAGGGTTTAAATGTTTAAACATATAAAGTAAAAGGTTAAAATTGTAAATTAATATATACCAAGGGTATATATTGTCATTTTCATATTCTCAAGAGTATAAAATGTAATATTTTTATATTAATTATAAAAGTATATTTAAATATTATAAGGCTTGATTTTATTAGAGCCAGACACATTTGTCGTTATCATTCGTCGATCGAAACACTATAAATCAATTATGTTATATATTTAACATAATTTATCATCCACTAGCTTTTGAAGAAACATAAAAGAGATAAAATCCTATTATTTAAACTATAACGTATCATGTTACTGGGGAATTTCATGTGAGGGGATTTCATTTGGGTAGACGTTTTGACGAGTTGCTGGATTTATGATTTAAAATGTCCTAGCTCCTCAAACGTTTACTACATGACCGCTGGATTATGATAGCTTGAATAGTGATATGATGTTTTCACAAGTTAATAATCCAAATTAATATTTACGTTAAACTTTATGAAATAAAGTTTTGAAACAATCAAACTAAGACTTGACATATTACCCCAGGTTGCGTGACGAGGCTGTTTACTTCCATTTGAATTAAATTTCAAATCAATCAACTACCTTATCAAGGTGAGTTCATAGTCCCACCTTTACATGTTTTCTAAATCCCATGGGGAGATACATGTTATAAACCATGAATACAAGTATTTTTAACTGTATGCTATCTTGATATATTATTGCCTAAGTACCTCCATTTGCCATAAGGCCCCACTATCATGAACCGTAAATTACTTTACGAAGTAAGCACGAATGCCGTAAATAGATCTATTGGGATTGAACTTCCCCGTCCAGGTTCTGATACATACATGGTCAGCGGACGCATTTCATTTGAGGAGCTTTGGGTGTTTGGCAAAGCACCCACTTGGGGCAACAACTTATGAATAACATTTACTTAAGGCTTCGGTGTCATGAGCTTAGTGCAATAATATAATATCGTTTACCATGATAATTGTATTCGTTGCAATTATTACTATTACATTGACTTGTATTCAACTATTTCATTTCAAACTTGTGAATTTCACTCAACCTTTGTGTTGACCATTTTAGCATGTTTATCTCAGGTAATTGAGCAACCTATGGCACAGAGTGGCATTGGACTTGAGGACATCCAAACTTGTTATCATTCAAACTTTATGTTTTCAATGTATTTTTAGACCTCCTTTTGTAAAACTCTGATATATTATTGAATGATAACTAAATTTTCTAAAACGTCTCTTTTGAGTCGTTTTCTATGATTATGACTATTGATTCATGAAGTAATACCCCAAATTAGTTTCCGTTGCTATATGTTAAATAAGGAGGTGTTACATAATAGGACTAAAACCTAAACGACCAGTACAATCGGGACGTTGTTTAAAAGAAAGAATGCAATCGGGAAGAGGGTGAACATTGTAATTGCTAATATCACTAACGATTTGTTTAAAAAGTGTAGAACTCATACGATACCTTCGCCTAAAATATTCTTCCGGATATTTAGGTGGATTGTTTTCGTCGCCAAAATAATCTTGCTTTAGCTTTTCTTCCACAACTTCTCGTTCACGCGGTATGTATCTCCTATAGGGGTGCTCACGGTTCGAAAACCAGACTGGACCGACCAAAACCAAATCGGACAGAAACCGACTTGGTCCAAAACACCAGACCGAAGACCGGACCGAAATGGTCTGGTCCGGTCCCGGTCGGTTCGTTCTTCGGTCCAGTCCGATCCAACAAGGCATAATTGCCGGTTTTTTCGTAAGACCGAACCGACCGGACCGAGGACCGAAAATAAGGAAAAGGATAGACCGAGGACCGGACCAAAATTGGTTCGGTCCGGTCCGGTCAGTCTGGTTCGGGCCGGTTTCTTGGTCCGGTCTGATCTACGGTCCGTTTTGCTCACCCCTAATCTCCTAGTAGCCCTACCCGAATCAGGAACCGAACTTTCGCCTTCTTGATTATCCAAACTTTGATATTGTTCAAAATATTGTGCATACCGGTCCATATCGCCGTGAGAATAACAATCGTAAAAATTGGACATATCTTTGTGTTTGGGATTCATAGTGTTGGGGTATTTTTTGTGTTGTGTATGTAAAGTGTGTGAAAAAATAGAAGTTTAAGGGGGTATTTATAGGATTTTGAAAGGGTATAAAATTAAAAAAAGTGGGTATTAAATACAAAAAAATGGCTAGTAGGAGCCTTTTTTCTAGCCGTTACAAAACATTCAAAATTCAAAAAAAAAATATTGAATTAAATACACGATGGCGGAGACACGAAAATGCGAGGCTCGGTATAGTGTCTCACGCAGTCGTATGACATTTTTCCAGACCATTTAAGCTGGCTACTTCGGCTTGAGACACCAAAGCGCGAGTTAGGGTATGGTGTTGGTGATGTCGTGTGGCGTTTTCAGGGAAAACGCATCCCACAACGCACCGTACCGTGCCCTTTTAACTTTATTTCTCGTCACATTTCTTTCTACACACTTTTCAAAATCTTAATAACACAATGCGAGTGAATGTAGCCTTTGCAGCCTCCACGCTTGACATAGGAAGGTGAGTGAAAGTGGTTGATGCATTATATCTATCTTTGCAACCTTTAATTATAAAATAGAAGAAGTAATATTTTTTTTGAAGAATGCTATAATAAAAAAAATTCACAAAATGGTGTGTCATAAAGTTAATGGCATTCTCAAGTTTACTTTTAACTTTTCTTTCTTATATACATCCACATATATACATGACACATTATTGTGTGATACTTTTTTGTAAAACTTTTGTGATTCTATCAATCCTTTATTTTTTACATGCCTATATGACTTCACTTAAGACTTGGTGTAACAGTGTCCAATATCATCATCGTCAACTCAGCGTCATATAAGTTTTTCACTCCACCGCGAATAGTACCACTAAACAAGTGTAAAAAGACCACCAACTTTTTAACCAAAACACACCTCATTTAAACATAACACATACCTCACAATACACTCACACACGCTCAAAAAAAAGAAAAAAAAACTCAATCCTTCAGATAACCAAATTGTACTTAAAAGAGAAGGAGAAAATGCGTTGATGAAGGTTTGTGTTTTAATGAAAGACGCGTCAGGACGTGTTGTCCAACCCCTCTATTACCTTAGTCTAAAGCATAAGTATAGTCTTTTAAGTCTACAAACATCAAGGTTATAAATAGTGTAAGGCGTGATGTGGCGGCATGACCAAGCCTCACGCATTAGCGGCCATGGCGAAGCCTTTGCATTTTTAAGGCCCGGCTTAAGGCGACACAAAATATGAAAATCTTTATACATTGATATCATATTTCATATACTATATCGAGTTTACAAAAAGCGTTGTACATAATGAATAAAGATAAAAAACTATACTTACATGTAATCTTTTTCATTTAAAAAATATATTTTATCGAAGTTAAATCCAAAAAAACCTGTCATGCCTTACGCCTCAATGTGCCTTTTCATGCCTCATCATCTCACACCAAACCCTAAACTTAATAACCCTAACCCTAACCCTAACCCCAACCTTAAACCTAAAAACACCTCTCAAAATCCCAATGATCTACATTTTGAAAGGCACTCTTTTACGTCTGTCATGCATGGTAAACCTAAATCATCTAATGACTACACTTTTTTCTGATAAAACATGCGTTGTCTCCCTCAATGACCAAGATTTAATCGGTATTGATGACTCTTCTAGGGTCCTTTTGGTTAAACTAAATGACTTGGATATAGCAAGCAACATGTATGTGATATGTAAGAATGAAGGATTTGTAAATCTCAAAATTCACCATGTTGGGGGATCTTGGATTTGGATCTAATTCCTCATGATTGAAGCTTGTGAATCATTCAAGTTGAACGCCACTATGAATAGAATTTCTTCTTCGATCAAAATTGTTTCACCCTCTTTTAAGGTTGATGAACTCTTGATTTGGATTGAGATCAGTGGTTTCCCACTTTGTGCCTAGGGTTCAAATGCTTTTAAGAAAGTTGCATGCTTGTTTGGGAAATTTTTGTTTTTCGACGTCGAACAATCTACTTCCATGTGTACGGGTAGAGTTTGCATCTCTATCAAATCACACTAGCCCGTATCAGAAAAGGTGAAGGTTGAAATCAATAAAGAAACTTTCGAAACCCATGTCCACGAAATTAGTACCCGGAGCATCAACATTGGGGATGAATCTGACACATCATCCGCTGGAGATGAGAATGAGATTGAAAAGGATGCGGACTCTTCGGATGCCAACTCAGATGATGGCTTAGAAGATGTTATAAAGAACTTGAATAACGCCAAAGAGGATGAAGAATCTAATGTAGGATCCCCTAAAACAAACGTTGAAGACTCGCAGATAGCAAAAGAAGCAAACGCATCTGACTTAAGTTGCCCACCTGGTTTCGAACAATTGAAAAGGGAGTCATCGCGTAGATGCTCTACCTCCTTTTCTAAATGCCGGAATAAAGACATTAAAGGTATCTCCTTTATTCATAAACTCTCATGGTGATTGTAGTTAGAGGTTCGCTAGGTCTCGACTCTCGATGTTAGAGGTTGTCATAAATCTTTGAACCATAAGATCAATGGAATAGAGGTTCACATCATTGACAAAGAATGTGCTATCCATTAACATATGTGGCACGAGGAAAAGGAGGAAACGTGTTTGGGTTAAGCATATGTGTTTTAAATATAATATTCATTTTTTAGGAGTTCAAGAATCTAAGATGACTAGATAAGAAATTTTTCGTCTCAAATCCATGTGGGGGAATTACTCTTTTGATTATGCTTGTAGTTTGGCTCGTGGTAGATCGGGAGGATTAATTTCCATGTGGGAACCTAACAATTTTGTGAAAGAAGACATTTGGTGTGATGACGTGTTCAATATTGTTAAAGGTAGCTGGAAAAAACACGGTTGGAGATTGCTACATGGTCAGCATCTACGGTCCTCATGATCCCTTAGCCAAGTCCGTGTTATGGAATCGAATTCGTAACTTTATGCAATCTAACAGGGGTAAATACATTGTATTTGGTGATATGAACGAAGTTAGAAATTCCCAAGAGTGTTATGGTTCTATTTTCTCTCGTAGTGAAGGTGAGGTTTTTAATACTTTCATTAATAGTACTAATCTTATTGACCTTCCTATGGGAGGACACTCGTTTACTTGGATGAACAAACAAGGCACGAAGCTTAGCAAGCTGGATCGTTTTCTAATTTCTAAAGAAGTTCTTAATTTGCTTTTAGATATCCGAATCACGGCTCTTGATCGCATGTGGTCTGATCACATCCCCATTTTGCTTCATTGTAACAAACGTGATTTCGGCCTGGTTCCTTTCAAAGTATATCACTCATGGTTTAATCATGAAGGTTTTGATGAGCTTATCAATTCAAAAGTGTCTTACTTTAGTTTTTTGTCATCTCATGAAAAATTGAAAGCCTTAAAACCGAATATCAGACTTTGGTACGCCACTCTTAGAAGTAATGAAATCTCTCAAAAACAAGATGCTATGAAGGCTTTAAAGACCTTGGAAAATAAGATAGAGGATGGTTATGCCTCTATCGAGGATCGGGATTCGCGTATCAAACTCCTTCATGAGATTGATAAGCTCGTCAGTTTCGAGGCTATGGATTCGATTTAAAAGGAGCGCATTAAATGGGACGTTGAAGGAGATGAGAACTCCAAGTTCTTTCATATCTTGATCAATAAAAAACGTAGAAATAATTTTATCAATGGCGTCATGCACGAGGGTGTCTGGGTCACTGATCCTCACAAAATCAAAGAGGTTTTCCTTAATTTCTACAAACAAAAGTTCCAAGCAAATGACTCTTTGATCGACTTTCCTTCGACTCCCACCTCATCTAGGCTGAATGATTGTGACCGTTCCTTGTTAGAATCTAATGTTTATATGGATGAAATAAAGGTAGCAGTGTGTGGTTGTGGTAGTGAAAAAGCCCCTGGTCCTAATGGTTACACTTTTGCCTTTTTAAGAGATATTGGGACACTCTCAAAGCTGATATCCCTGGTTTCATGACTTCGTTTCTTACTTCAAGAAAGATGCCTCTTGGTTCAAACTCCTCATTCATTACTCTCATCCCAAAGGTTACTAACCCGGTTCATATTAATGACTTTCTGTAAGATATTGGAAATCATAACATAATCAGATGACAAGTGGATTAGCCAAATCTGGAGAGAGAAAGTGAGAGAGAACTTTCTAGAGTGAGAAAATGAACTTGTATTATGTAAATGACTAACCTACCTCTTCCATGGCATGGAAGAGGCTTATATAGTGACAACTAAACCGGCCTAAGGCCTTGGTAGAGGGCTTACTCGTTGGGTTTAATACCATGCCTATTACCGAATGTTATACATTAACTACTTAACTACGAGCAACAATAAACGGTAAAATACACAGGGTGACTGAGTCTTTTTCTAATATCTAACGATCTCCCCCTAAGGGAGGTCACCCCAAAAAATACTAAATTAAGCTCAGCAATCTTGATCTTGTGTTTAGCTCGTAGTCTTTGATTCTTCATGCATTGATCTCTTTGTACATAATGTAGTGATCATTGAACTTAGTTCCTTTGAATTGTGTGATCTTTGAGCTTTCTTTGAGATCATCAGCCATAGTAAATCTCTTAATCATCCTTGTTGTAGTAATGCTTCCATGTAATGTTATGACCTTCGGACCGGCATGCTCACACTTTTCTGGATCATGATAGCACGCATCAGAGTTGCGGAAGCTGTGTTGTAGGTCTTTTAGTTATCATGATGTCTTTGATTAGGAATATTAAGTGTGAGCATGGGGTTGTGAATTGACATGTCTCTTGCCAGCAGCTGCTACCATTGGGGATTCCTGCAAGTATATGTTAGTAATAAACAAATAAAAGTGTCTTTGTTCACTTTCGTTGAATAAGGTTGCAAGAACCATGGTTCCCCATTAATCAGTATAAATACTGCCTGTGATCAGGTAGAATTCTGAAGAATCTTCTTGACAGAGTTTCGCAGCTGCGCTAGCCGTTCTCAAACCGGAGCGTCTCAAAGTAGACAAAGCACAGAGTGAGTGAACCAGTGAATTAAGAACTCACCAATTAATGAGAAATTGATTTGAAAGTCAGTCGCGTGTCACTTAGAAAAAAGTTTTTGTGACACATCAAAGGTTTTATAACATAAAATCAAATTTCTTCAGAAACACATTAGTTTTGAAAGATATACACAGTCAATGTGCTCGAAAATCAGTTGTTGAGCGCATCGAAAGGTTTTCCAAAAACTATTCGTTAATTCACTGCATGGAACAAGTTTGATTCATAAAGAATCGCACTATTGTTGCTTTCCATTTGTCACAAGTTTAATCCATAATGGATCTCACATGTCACCTACCAAGAGCTTGTTTGATGTTGGCTCTAGAAGGATTTCCATCTTCATTGTGAGTACTTTCGTATCACTTGGATGTTCTGGCAATACCACAAGGATAATGCGTAGGACTCTTAAGATCTTACTTGTTATCACAGTGTGTGATAAGCAAGCATAATTTGTATTAGTGTCCTAGCGAGATTTATGGATGATCTCATGGCTCTAGACTCTATAGTGCACTTTTGGTTTTTAGTAGTCGGAGGCTGGAGCAGACTGCCACCTTTTCAATATCATCTAACTCGGAGTGAGAGAGACGATAGAAATGTATTGATCTCCGTGAGAAATGAAACAAGAATCCTTTGAGGGATCTTGAGTGGCTAGGGAGGGTTGTGCAGCGTATCACTGGGTCCATGATACTTGTCTTCAATGTCAGCAATCAACCATGTGATTCTGACAGCATATGTAGTGACCCGGTTTCTGCCTAATGTTTAAGGAGGGCTGCTTTCTTTTCACCCTTTATCTTAACATTTCTTTTTCATTCTTCAACCCCTTCAGTGCTTACCGAGACTTCATTACTAGTACCTTGTTGGGTATGTTCCAGTACTAGCTCCATCTCAGTCCGCACTATTCCCTTATTCTCACATTACTCCTTTTGTAATCATACCTAAGGACTTCTACACTAACTAGTGGATTGTCCCTGGGTAGATCCCTCCGGCTCTGGCGGGATCATGGGAACATGTACCTAACCTTACCATCCTTATAACTCCGATAAAGTAAGTACAGGGTCGGTCTTTTGGTACAATTCACTTTGCCATAAAACCAGTTGAAAAATCAATCAAGGTACTTATGATATAGATATCAAAGCCATTGTACCTTGATTGTTTTGATTATTTAGAAACGTCATCCCTCAACAAGTGCATCGGTAATCGAAATTGTTTGGCACAAAGAGGGAGGAGTACCTGCTTGAGTCTTAATAGATCACATTTTTATCAGATTTAATATTTAAATCACATTCTCTTCCCTGATCAAAAATTTCAAACCCTTTGAGATTTAGGATCTCAATTGGTTTAAATATGTTAGAAAAATTTAGGAGAAAATGTGGTCTAATTAAATACAAGCCGATATTAGAACCTATATATGCTCCCCCTTAAGTAATGAGGGATTCTGTTAGTGTCAGTTATGATGGGTATAAAATAATTTGGAGTTTAACGAGAAACTCATGAAAAATTCATAAACTGACACATAACACTGATTACTACACAACTATATAATGTACAAAGTTTACTACAATATAATACACATGATATTGACCTTTTAAATAGAATGACAATATCATTCCGTTCTCTGAAGAAGCATGTAGTCAATATCACGAACACGTCCACCAACAAAGCATTCTAGGTTCCGGTAGATCCTTTTTGTCTTAAGTCGCCTTTCAATAGCCGCTATGAACTCGTTGCTCCGTGTCACGTCCTTTTGAGTCCAGAATCGCGTATTTATACCCGGATTGAGCCGCTTGATTTTGAATTCCTTGACTCTGTAAGCGAGTGCTTCCAGAATACGTGTCAACGTGCCATCACTGAACTTGTATATTTCGTTGAACCGCATGATCTTTCATTCATTGTTGTTGACCGGGAACACTACTGCTCGAGGAGACTCAATGATGGTATAATCATGCTTGAACTCGTATCCTGTAGCATCCCATCCTGGTTTAGTGAGGTTCAGCTGTGTTTGGTAGCTTTCAATACCGAGTTGAAAGTCTTCAACCCGCTGTTGAATCACTAAGTTTCGGGTCCATAGCTTGACAGCAGTAGATAGCATCCGTTTGTCTGAACCAGGAAGATGATCAAAATGACCTTGCAGAAGGAGTAGATTCAGGTCTTCAAAGTCACTGGGATACAGGTTCTTGAAATCTTTTTCAGCAATCGTGTGTTCTTGGAGATCAACTTTTCGGAGGACAATTTCGCTCAAGTAGTCATACCCGTATCTTGAGTAGGCTTTAATTCTGACGACACTGACTATCCACATGTGTGTTCTAACATCTTTTTGACGCGACGGAGAATCATGTCTGTCAATATAGAACTTCTGTGGAGTAAACCACCAGTGAGAGATGCCATATTTTGCACTTATGTCATAGGTACACACATCATTAATCCACATTTGCTCCGGCACTAGCAGTTCAAGACCAAAGTCAGGGTAACTAGCAGCCTTCATCTTGGAAATTGATAATACGGGACTGCTTCCCTTGCTGCCATATCTCAAATATTCCAAGTCTTTATTGAAGAAGAATTGTGTTTGAATGGTAACATGACCTGGAGGTCCACCAAGAGGCAGTGGTCGGTTGACATTGATTATGACTTGATCTCCTTCCGGATTCATCCAGTCAACCTGATCTGTAAGCATCTTGTGAAACTCCTTCATCTGGAACTGAAGGTGAATGACATCCGGGTAGAAAGCTTTAACAACTTCACAAGCCAGCCCTTTGAAATCTGCCTGTGTAAGCTCGGTCTTGTTCACTTGTCGGCAGTACCTGGTATGCGTTTAATTATACATAACTTTGACTACTAAAATCAGACTTAAATGACTAAAAACGTACCAAAAATACATTGTATTTGTATGTTTTACATTTGTATTATGCAGGTAATGGATATCCATGAAAAGGACAAAAATCAAAGCCAAAACGACAAAACCGAGCACGAGAACGGAAAGAGCGTAAAGAGAAGTCAAGATAAAAGCCAAGTCAAAAAGTCAAAGTCAAGTTAAAGTCAAACCCGGGACAGCCCACTTATAATTTTCAAACTTTATAAGCCTAAAACCTCCAAAAAGCCCAACACCCTTCTTTTTATAACGCATAGGAGGGCGCCTCTGAAAGATGAATTTTTCTGTAGGACTCTTTTTTTCTTATGCTGTCTGTAAGGGTGGTAAATAGTGTGCAGCTTGTTCCTCAACGGACTTTCGCTTTACCTTTTCCTTGCACTCTGGAAAAGCGGTTGGAATTGCGCAGAGACAGGCTCATCCTCAATACCTACATGATTTGAGATGGTCACCTGAGTTCGTTCCCTGGCTCTTTAGACTTAGCTCAGTGGCCCGTTGAATATCTGCTTCTTCATCATCAGGTGCAGGTTCCTCAACTAGAACACCTTCATCACTGAGTTCATCAATCAACCTGAGTGGACTTTTAGCCTTGCGCTTTTTTCCCACTAAACCAGCCTTTGATCTCTTAGCAGGCAAGGAACGGTGATACAAAAATCTCCAATCAAACTCATAACAATATTAAACTCTTAGAACCAAAGTTCTAGAGTATAATCTTCCTAAGACTTGACATATTTACTCAGGTTGCGTGACGTGGCTGTTTACTATCATTTTGCTATATCAACCTTTCCCGTTAAAATTGTGATAAGGTCGTCAGCTTTCATTTTGGAATAATTATTACGACTACCTATCAAGTGAGTTCATAGCCTCACATTTCAATCTTTTGAATGTTTTATAAACCCGCGAGGGGGATACATGCTTGTTACAAACTCTTTTACATACTCGTTTATCTTATAACAATGTGATTACTTTTCAAAGACTTAATGAATTCTTAACCCCACATTTCAATCTTTTAAATACTTTATAAACCTGTGATACCTGATATAAACCATGAATGCAAGTGTTTTCTAAACTGTATGCTATCCTGGTATATTATTGCCTAAATACATAAAAGTATCTCTTAGGGTAGTAACTCCTAGTATGTCTTTGGGTAATATCTCCCAATATCTCTTTGGGTAATATCTCCCAATATCTCTTTGAATAGTAGCTCAAAGTATCCCTTAGGGTAGTGACTCCCAGTATATCTTCTGGTAAAGGTTCCCGGTTCTATTGAGTTTAAATATGTGATTCATGAGTTTAGGGCAATAATACTGTTTTCTATAATAATTATACTCAATGCAATTATTACACTTATGGGTGTATAACAACGTAACCCACTATTAAACTTGTACTCAACTATTATAACTGAAAACCTATGAATTTCACTCAACCTTTGTGTTGACCCTTTTTATGCATGTTTATCCCAGGTAATTGAGCAACTTATGGCATGGAGTGGCATGGACTTGAAGATGGCTAAAACTTGTTATCATTCACATTTTATGTTTCTAGATTTTGGGACCTGCCTTTGTAAAACTCTGATTTTAAATGAATGATAACGTATCTTTTAAAAACGTCTCTTTTGAGTCGTTTTCTATGATTGTGTCTGTGATTCATGAAGTAATACCCCAGATTAGCTTCCGCTGCTATATGTAAAAATGGGGGTGTTACATAACACCTTAACTATAACTACTTTTCTTTTGCCATTAATGTCCTCCGTGCCACTACATTCCCTGAATTGTGAAGATACCACTACTTTTTCCGAATACTATGTAAAAATACATAACTATTATACTATTATATAAGTAACTTATGTTATTTACTACTGGGTTGTTACAGTCATGTCTTCGTCCCCTCACTCATCCGATTCCGATATTGAGAATACTTTTTCCTCCACGAACATTCTAAACTATTTCCCAGCCTCACTAAGAAACGTTTCTCGTTATAGATTGGTATCAGAGCCATGGTTATAGAGAACAAGGTTAAAACCTTAACTATAACTACTTTTCTTTTGCCATCAATGTCCTCCGTGCCACTACATTTCTTGAATAGTGAAAATGCCACTTATGTGTATCGAGATTATCTATCCTATATCCTGAAATATGATATCTTTTATTCTCTTACCATTTGATTTTCTCAAACCTTTGTATCTAAGCCTCCTATTGGATAACTCATTCCATTATTTCCGTATCTATCTCTCAAAGTCTTGAATTCTAAAATTTTCCATTATATTCTGCAATATCAGAGAATGATCACAAGTCTTTTTATGATTTTCATACCTTCACTTGTAGATTCTTATCCTGTGTTGTATTACATATAAATGCCTCCCAAGAGAACATCAACATCTGCAGCACCACCTATGACTCAGGCTGCCATCCGGTAACTGATTACTGATGGTATTGCTGCCGCCCTGGAAGCACAAGCTGCTGCCATGGCAAATGCCGACAATCCTAATAGGAACATTAGACCAAGAGAAATTCATGTAGCAAAAAGAGGAAACTACAAAGAATTCATAAGCTGTCAACCCTTCTACTTTAATGGTACGGAAGGAGCTGTTTGACTCATCCGCTGGTTTGAACATACTGAATCAATATTTTCTCGTAGCAAGTGTACCGAGGCTTGTCCTGGTGGAATGCATACGCCCAACCTATTGGAATAGAACAAGCGAACAGGATCACCTGGACTGAATTGAAAAGGCTCTTGACTAATAAGTATTTCCCTCGAACTGAGATCAAGAAAAAAAGCTCTTAAACAAATAAGTTATTGCCCCTCAGGAATTGAGATCAAGAAAGTCATACTATATCTAGAACTTTTACTCTATCTCTGCGTCTAGAGCGCGCGCGTGCGCGGCGAGAGACGAGCGTCAATCTGCGAGAGAGCGTGAGACGTGCGCGGCGAGAGGCCAGACCGAGAGCGCCTGTTTCTTATCTAGTGAGCGCCGCGCGCACATGGTGCCAAATTCTGAGAAAACTTATGGAAGCTTTCATCGGGGGGAATGCCCTCAGCGCGCGCGCGAATACGGATATCTCTCTCGAAGAGAGCGCTACGAGAGCGAGTCAAAACCATCCTCAAACTCTGGAAGAAGCCACCAACATAGCTCACAGACTAATGGATCAGATAATAAAGCGTGATTCTGTGCAAGAAACTAATGATCATAAACGAAAGTTTGAGGATAGAAGAAACACCACCGACAACAACAACTACCCCAATGATCGTAACAATAATAACCACTCAAACAATCGCAACAACGACAACTATCGAAATAACCACAACAATCACAACTATAACAATGATTACCACCAACAGCAGAATAGAAGACAAGAAACTATTAGGACTTATCCTGCCAAAAGATACCATGGAAACCTTCCTTTGTGTACAAAATGCACCCTGCATCACACAGGAGTTTGAACTGTCAAATGTCAGACTTGCAACGAAGTAGGTCATCTGAAGAGGGACTGCAAAAACTAAGGACTTCTATTTCCAAATATCACTCTATCACTCAACTAAATCTTGGGACAAGATTTCTGTAAGGTTGGGGGACTATAACAACCCGTAATTTTCTAGTATTTTCATCAATGTAATATCTACTTACTATGTTAAGTACTACTTTTTCATGGGAATACATTTTTGTTTCATTCCATTCCATTACGTATCATAGTTTACATTTCTAAAGTTAACGAGCTCACGCAACCTATGGCAATCCTATCTACATATATGTCAAGCAAACATCATAACATGTCAAGTCAATATCTTAATATCATTTTTACAAAGTACATTACTCATATAATGTACCATTCGCAACGTTATATCAAGACAGGCTTTAAACCGTTATCGTATCCCTCTAAACCCTAATTTCATGAAAAGTAAATATCTAAAGTGAATGCACAAGCTACTAAAGCATATGTACAAATAATATAACATCTCATTTGAAATATAAACTCCCTCCAAAAATAAGGTACAAGTCCTAAAAAGCACAATGTATAAGTCATTG
Source organism: Tanacetum coccineum (assembly GCA_026074375.1). Lineage (NCBI taxonomy): Eukaryota > Viridiplantae > Streptophyta > Magnoliopsida > Asterales > Asteraceae > Tanacetum > Tanacetum coccineum. The sequence goes on along the minus strand of BQNB010002297.1, from coordinate 109,224 downwards.
AGCATGACATCCAAAATAGCCGTTTTACCTCCGTTTTCCTAAGAATCTTGTACAATCTATCAAGTACAAGTTACAAGCAAGTCATATACTTCATTTACAATCCATATTCCATCTTATTTCATAAGATTTCATGAAATGAAACCTAGAAACCCTAACCCGAGCTAAATAGTAAACCATGACCCGTTTCTTGGTTCTTATCCATTTTTAACCTCAACCATTACTCAAATAAGTTGTAATAACATAAATTACAACATTATAAATCACATTCCATCATTACATCATCATTTCAACAACAATATACAAGAATTAAACCTAGAAAACCCTAAACAAACCCTAATTTCAAACCATGACCCGTTTACTCATTTTTACCCATTTTAAACACAAACCACTAATCAAATCTTGTTGTAAACCCTTAATATAAGTCTTGTAATCCTTAACCTATCATTATTAATCCAATGTACTCGAAAAACAAGCAAGAAAACCCTATACGTGCCCTAATTTGGACATTCGACCCGTTTACTCTTCTAGCTCCAAAACATCACCCTATAGGACTCCTATTAAGTCATCTATCTATAGATCTTGACACCTTCATAGCAAAAAAACTTTAGGCACCAAGGGTGTTTTAACTCCTATAAATAGTCCGAATCCATTGCAAACATGCAAACACACTCAAAAATCATCAATTACTAACAATTGGGAGTCTTAACTCAACCAAGAAGAATCCAAGTGAAGTCCCTAAGTCAGAATATAAGCAATAATCAAGAAAAATGACGCATTGAAGTTGTTACTAGGCGTACTGAAACCCCTAAAACACCATTTCGACCTTATTTCTAGCCTCAAGAAAGCTTACTTGTTGTTCAATAAGCTTGTTACATCTGTATTTTAATGTTCATAATACGCTTAAGATCAAATATGAACTCACTTGTTTGAAGCTATGAATATCTCAAACCGATGTGTTTTTTATTAAAACCCTAAAAAACGACCCGTTTTTTGGAATTTTCTAGCTAACGAATCCTTTTTCTAAACTTTTGTTTAGTTAGAATTTAGAACTTTTAAATAAGCTTGCATGGATTTTTAGACTTGTTTGTAAATTATTTCCTATGAAGGGGTATATATGTAACTTTTTGAAAATTATATACTAAAGGGCTGAAATTGTTATTATCTAAAGTTTATCTATAAGACCTATTTTGCAAGTTTCAATGTTAAAGGTTTTAAATTATATATACTTTATATATAAAGGACTAAAGTTGTAAAAGTTTATAAAAACCAAGAGGTATATTGCCAATTTGCATAACTTAAAAATTATAAAATTAATATTTTATATAAAATTATAAAAAACAAAAATATATTTAATATATAAAATTAATTTTATTAAAACCCCGACACATTTATCGTTTATTATTATATAAAACAAGCCCATTATTCGTTATATATTTAACATAATTTATTATCAAACTAACTTTTGAAAGAAACTTAAAATTCTATATGTATCACGTTACTAGGAATTTCAAATGAAGGGTTTCATTTGAGTTTTCATTTTGAGAGTTTGTTGGTTTACAATTTTAAGTGTCCTGGCTCCTCAATCGATACTAATGGCCTCTGATTATGTTTAGCCCGAACAGCGATACAATATTTACATAATTTAATAATCAAGGATATACGATAAACTTTGTAAAGTTTTGAAACATTAACCAATCTCATTTAAGACTTGACATATACTTCAGGTTGATGATGAAGCCGTTAATCTCCACTTGATATACTTTGTCATCAATTCAGATTTCCCTATACTGTAAGATGGTTCTTAGCTCGCTTTAATCTTTTAATGTTTCATAAACCCGCGAGGGGTACATGCTCAATTGTTTTTAATATACACAGGTGCCTTAAAACTGATATTGTGAGTTCGTAGCCTCGCTTTTAAATCTTTTGAATACTTTATAAACCCGTGAGGGGGATACATGCTCAATTGTTTTTAATATATACAAGTACTTAAAACGATATTGTGAAGTTCATAGCCCTCCCTTGACGTATTTTTATAAACCCCGGTGGGGGATAATAGCTTGTTTTATAAAATTAAACACAAGTGATTGTTGATATATGATATGGTTCCAATTCACAGTGGAGAATAGTTCCCTGCTTTATATGTTTTAAATCCGTGGGAATTCATGCTATAAACTATAAAATTTACAAGTATTTTTCCCCCAACTATATGTTGTCTCTGATATATTATGGCCCTAAGTTACTCTATGTTCGCCCATAAGACATCCGGTCTCTCTTTTGGGTAATAGCTCCCAGTACCCCTTTGGGTAATTGCTCCCTAGTATCTCTTTGGGTAATAGCTCCCAGTATCTCTTTGGGTAGTAGCTCCCAGTATCTCTTTGGGTAGTAGCTCTCAGTATGTCTTCGGATAGAGGCTCCCGATTCTATTAAAATATGTGATTCATGAGCTTAGGGCAATAATATTGTTTTCCATGATAATACTATTTTCCATAATAATTGTACTCATTGCAATTATTACACTTATGGGTGGTATTAACAACCGTTACCTTATCTATTGAATTGTAATAAACTATTATAACTGTAAACTTATTGATTTCACTCAACTTTGTGTTGACCTTTACTTGTTTATCTCAGGTAGTTGTGAGCAACCTATGGCACAGAGTGGCACGGACTTGAAGATGGTTAAACTGTTATCATTCAAACATTATGTTTCTAGATTTTGGGACCTCCTTTGTAAAACTCTGATATGATATTGAATGATAACTAAATTTTCTAAAACCTCTCTTTTAAGTCATTTCTTATGATTATGTCTGTTGATCCATGAAGTAATCCTTTAGATTTGTTCCCTTGCTATATGTCAAAAATAGGGGTATTGCACACCTCCACTACCACCAGCTCATGCCAGGACCATGCCTCAGAGGATAGCCATATTAGAGGAGGACATGCACGAGATACGCCAGGGATTGACAGAGTAATGAGAGGTGATTGACTCGATGCCTTATGATTTTTCTAGGTTCAGTACATGGGTTACCACTGGCTTAGGACGGATGATGGACAGGCTGAGTTGCTAGACGAATATGCTCAGCCCGTTGTATCATACCAGAGGCGCGTCAGACTACGAGGACTGACGAGGCCAGCACCTCCGCAGTATAGCAGGACCCGCAGCAGCCTGACCCATGATCCCTTATATCCTTACCTTTTATCTATCTGTACATTTATTATTATTCATATCTTGATGTATCTAACACTAAAACATGTTCTAACATTTTGTATATTTATGTCATGATGTAACGTTTTGATTTGTTTGTGCATGATAGAACAAAGCCTGGCAGTAAGTTCAGCAACATAGTTCATATAACAGAACCAAGCGGGATATTAACAACAAATACGAGAATGAGCAACGTAAAAAGGAAGCTAAAGAAAAGTATAACTTAAAGACTTCGCTGTAAATAAAAGTGCTTCTCGGGAGATAACCCAGAATGTTATTTAATTTTGTTATCGAGTCTGTCCTCCTAGACTTCAATACGGCGTATCCGTTCCACCTCATACGACGTATTGATTGTCTAGACGTTATCAGTCTTTACTTTTTATGCACTTTAAAAACATTATTGTCAGTTTCGCGAATACATCGTATTTAATTATTTGATACGCCATATCCATAGACTGACCCATATTTAGTTTGTTTTAGTTTAGTTTAAATTAACCATAGGTACCAAGATAGGAATGCACCTGTTTTTCCTATATTTTACGCAGGACCTCGTGAAGGAAATATCGACGAATATTGGTGGAGAATTTACGAATCTGGAAATCTTGAAGTGTTAGAGTCTTGAAACCTCAAGACGGCTGTTCAACATAAAATCTTGCTCATAAACGCAAATTGGAGAATCTACCGAGCAAAAATCAGGGGAGTTTCTCATTCTAATTCTTTTTAAATCTCGTTGTTTCTTGTATGATTTACGCAGTTTAAGTCCTTGTTGATGGTTTTGGTTTTGGTTTTGGCTTATGGTTTGATGATTTGTTTGGAATTCGGCGCAGTTAGATTATGAAAAAATAAATTTTACCCTAGTACTAAAATCTAAATTTGGTGTAAAAATAAGCTAAAAAGGCTATAGAAAAAATTATATTTTACTTAATTTTTCCCGCCAAAAAGTGTCGCTAAAAAGGTGTCGACCGAAAAAAATTTACCCTATTACCAAAATATAAACGTCATGCTGCCAATTTTTTTAAATCTTACGTTTTGCCTTGGGTTGGTTGCGTTTTGCCCCCAAGACAGCTTGTGTTTTGGTAATGATGCTTGGTTGCGTTTTGTTAAATACACAAGACCCAAACCGAGTCAACTCGGTTCTTACCGAGTTGACCCGGTCAACACTCAGATGAGTCTCGGAATCAAACAGAAATGAAAAAAAAAGACTCAGCTACATATCAACACAACCTACATCATTACAACAACAACAACAACAATATCATTAACCAACCATCATAGCCAATCATCACAAGATCATCAACACATCATTACAATCAATCCAAATCCAATCCACAAGACTACCTATCCCATCGTCACTTTACATCTCTGTCACATCTCATCTCCATACCCATCACCCTAGACTCAAAACTGATTATCAAAAACACAAACAAGATCTCAGATTTCATTTCTCTCATGTTATATTGTTAGAGACATGACCTTAAAAGATCATACAAGAAAACGAAAACACATCAGAGATCTTATATTCGAATAAAAAGGCAAGAATTAAAACAAGAATGTTTCGTTCTTCCTTTGTTTCGATTCAAACAAAACCTACCCGCGACCTTAATTACAAAGATCTTGAAGCTTGATTCAATCGTCCTTTATTGCAGCATGTTTCAAATCGTGGTAGCACTTATGTTTATGGTCAGGGTTATTGAATTGATGGTTCATTATCAATATAAAGGGGGTGTACGTTTGTGATGGGGGCATATTTGCTTTTGGAGAGAAGCAAAAAGTGGTTGCATTTCTTTTAGAGGTTAGGGATAAGTGGAGATAAATTAGGGTGTTGAGATTTATATACCCCTAATATTTAGGTTGTTTGTAAATGGGTTGGCCTAATATCTTGAAATCTGTATTACAAAGCAAAATGGGCCGAGTATTAAATCAAAATTCTTGGGCCGGCTATTTTTGAAGATGGAATTGGGCTGGTGGATTTTTTGGCATAACCGGATATTAACACAATACGTTAGGCCAGGAATATATTACTCTAAATGGGCCCAGTATTAGAATTATGACGTGGGCTTAGGCCAAAATTGGTTATGGTGTATCTAATTTTTTGGCTTATGTTCGTAGACTAAGCCGGGAATAAAATACTATCACAACAAGTTTAGACTAGACGATGTTTATCTGTTGACGACAATTCAAAATAACATTCATCCTAGTTTAACGACAATTGAACAAACAAACAACAAACATGATACATAACACTAAAACGATCCTAAAAAAGATTTAATAAATAACAAATGGCTAGAGATTCAGACTACGATGACAAGTGATCACGAAGTTGATTTGGTATCCCTTATTCGAGATTGAAGTTAGATTTCATGAAGGCGTCTACCTATTTCATCATCGAGACTTTCTTCTATTTTCTATCGATTGATGACTTGCTTGACCGTATACAGCAAATGATTAAGACTTGAATTATCTAGTCACCAGCAGTCAGGGGTGGTTGGTTGCAGACCTGGATAACTATCACTTAAAGGAGTTACGTTGTAGTACTCAGTGTCACACGCAGAAGTCGATGTGGATAATTTCAAGAGGTGTTGTACTTCTTATACTTATGCGGTAGGGTATAGAGTACTTATAGATTTAATCTTGCACCGTTCTTTAATCAACAACAGTGCAAGCTTAAGTAACAAATTTAGGGGATTTCACTTCATTTTCAAGTTTAGTATATCGGGTTTACTTCACCAAGTGATCACAAGTGATGCAGCAACAATAGCCGACAGAAATACGAGGTTGGTAAGTTAGCCAGAGAATTCCAAGTTGAGATGTAATACACTTCTCACTGTGATTAATGGTCTTTCCAAGACAAAGATACTTCACATCTAGCTAAATCGTCAAGTTCTTCGATGACATTCATTCACAAGACCTTGATTATACAAAGGTGTCTGATTCATGCTTCGACTCCTCTACGGTTTTCTGAAGACAAGAGGGTAAATGATTCTTTTGGTATATCAAGTTTATGCTTATGACAAGAACCTTCTCGAGTATATGAATACACGACAATGATGCTTCCGAGAGTTTCGCAACCATCATGGGGGAAAATGTATACATCCCGGACTTAGTTGACTTTGATGTTACCGTGTCAACTTCCCCAGGGGAAGTAGTGTATACTACTATATACTTAGTATGGTTTATGAAGTATTCTGCATACAGTGAGAAGACTTGTATGCTGATTTCTAGCATGCACCCCCGAACGATATCACCAAGCCCTAATACCAGAAGCCGGAGTAATTTGGTGTAGATGACATCTACAAATATCCGTTGTACACGTCAATGACAAGTAAAGATTTTCATGCTACATCCAAAGTTTCAGAATCTAGCTTAAAGATAGGGTGTTGGTTTTAGGGGGAAGCTGATTCAGAAACCTTCGCCCCACAAAGGATGAGGAGTCTATGAAGAAAGCTTTTCAAGACATGCGGCATGAATTGGGGGGAAGTTAATCCAGTTCATGCATACTACAATGGTTCTAGTACAAGTAAAGACAATAAAGATCCAAGCTGGAGTATAAGTTTCAAGACAAGGAGAACTCAGAAGACATCTTCAGCTTTGGAAGTACTTTGGAAGACTTTATTTCTGTTGTATTTGTACCTCATAGGAACATTGTAAGTAATTCCGTATGTGTCCACATATTGGGGGAAGATTGTTAGCCTTAAAATATGGTGACATGTCCGGAATTACATTAGTTTATTTATAGCGGGACACATAGGGACTAATAATGACAAGCTATGATAGTTGTGTGTCACTAGGACTATAAATACCCCCTCCATACTTCCATGGAGGGGTGATGCTCACATTTGTAAAAGTGTTAGTGTGTGTGTGTGTGTGTTTTCTCTCTACCACACACATCTTCCTATCTTTTATACCTTAATCTCTAATAATATGGCTATTCATCTTTTTCATTTTACACAACCTACAGATCTGTTTTTAATCCCATGTTTTATATGTCATTTACAATCTACAGTATTGTTATTCGTTATGTGTTTATTTTTTTGTGGTACGCTTGTTGATTCTTTCGTTTGCATTTTCTATCGGAACATTTATTCTATCCTCCCTTTTAAGGATTCTTATGACATTTGATCCGCATCTATTTCCATATGTGAAATCTTTTAGATGTTTTCTAGCCTTTGATTCGATATTCGTTTGCTACCCTATTCGATAGTTCGTAACCTTTAGGATTCGTTTGATATACGTTTTATTTGATCAAGCCACTCTCTGTGGGGAGCACCTGTGTTGTTCAAGAAGAAGGAAAAGTTATTTGCCTAGTTTTCTAAGTATGAATTCTGGCTACAAGAAGCGTGCTTTCTCAGACACGTGGTTAATAGCAATGATATTTACGTTAACTCTAGTAAGATAGAAGCAATGAAGAATTAATAAAAGGTAACTAAGACGCCATCCGGGATACGATCATTCTTGGGATAGGCAGGTTACTACCGACGTTTCATAGTAAATTTTTCTAAGATTACTAAACCCCTTACTTCACTAACATAGAAGAATAAGAAGTAGGAGTGGACCAAGTAACAAGAGGAAGCTTTTCAAACGTTGAAGGTTAATTTATGAAATGCACCAATATTGTCATTGTCTGATGGATCCAAAGAGTTGTAGTTTATTACGACGCGTCAAATCAAGGATTAGGTTGTGTACTCATGCAAAGAGGCAAGGTAGAGAACACGACAGCAGAAATGCTATGTGGCCTGGACCAACTAATGGAAAGGAAGGAAGGTGGAGGTATGTATTTATTATGGGTTCCATTAATAGGTGATGTAAGGACATTAATTATGGACGAGGCTCATGCATCAAGGTACTTGGTACATTCGGGAGCGGATAAGACGTACTATGACCTTAGAGATATGTATGGTGGCCATGTATGGAGAAGGATATTGCTACCTATGTTAGCAATTGTTTGACTCATTTAAAGATGAATGCTGGAACATCAAAGACCTTCGGGTTTATTGTAACAACTAGAGATTCCCGAGTGAAAGTAGGATATAATAGCTATGGACTTTATTACAAGGTTGCCAAGATCAAGTAGTGGGTATGATACGAATTGGGTAATAGTCGATACACTAACTGAGGTATGCCCATTACAGGGTAGTACGTGAAGATTTTAAAATGGGGAATTTGGCAAGACTTTACACTAATGAAATAGTTACAAGGCATGGAGTGCATGTGTCGATCATCTCAGATCGTGGTGGAAGATTTACTTCGCGGCTTTGGTAGACATTGCGGAAGGCATTGAGAACACGACTAAAACATGCGTACTACTTATCATCCTCAAACGGACGGACAAAGTGAGCGTACCAGTCAGACTTTGAAGGATATGTTGAGTGCGTGTGTGATTAATTTTTTTAGGTGGTAATTAGGACACTCATCTACCCTTAACTGAGTTTTCTATAATAATAGTTATCATTCGGGTGTTTGATGTGCTCTATTTGAAGTGTTGTATAGAAGGAAGTGTAAGTCACATGTTCTTTGGGCTGAAATTGGAGAAATTCGGTCGGTTGGACCAAAATTGGTATAAGAGACAACAAATAAGGTGATATTGATTAAAGAAAAGCTCAAAGCGGCTAGAAATTCGGTCTGTTGGACCAAAATTGGTACCCGATTGTTTGTTGATGATGATGTTGAACCTATTAGTTAAATCTCGGGACGAGATTTCCCTAAGGAGGGGATACTGTAACAACTGTGCTTTGAGCAGGTTAGTCAAATCGTTAGTATTGATTTGAGTTTCGTTATGTGTTATGATAATTATGTGTTTATGTGATCGTATGTGAGTTTGGTTACTAATTAATGGAGCGTGATCGTCTCCCTGTGATTGAAGTTATGGTTGTTTCATTTTGTTCACATTTTAGTGACAATGAAAATGATGGTATAATTCCATGTGTGTACGTATTTATATGTATATGTATACGTATTTAGATAATAGGAATTCGCGAGAATAAGTTTATAAATTTAGTTAGTAGATTTTAGTATTATTAAGTTAAGGAAATAAAGTATGAAATGAATTTTTTTAAGTATTTAAAAACTAGTTTTATTTATAAGGATGTCTAAATAAATAAAAGGTTTTATAAAAATAACAAATTTTAAGGGTTTTAGTGTAAATAGTAATAAATAAATAAAAAAATAAAAAAAATAACAAAGGTGTTGTTTGGTTGGTTTTAGAAGAAAGAAAAAGAGAAAACCAATTTCAGTAAAAGTGGATTCTAATTTGATAATTATCTAAACCTCCTTCTTTGCACTATAAATACAAACCCATATCACCTATTTTTTCTTTAAACCGGACGAACCCAAGAGCAGAAGAGAAAAAAGATTTTTTTTATTCAAGATTAATTTGGTGATTTAAGGTTTCAAGAATCAAGAATTAAGGTATGGTTTTAAACCCTAGTTGTTTAGTTTTCTTTAAAACATGTAACAATTATTATGGTGGATCATTAGGGTTTATATAAGATCTGTAAAATTAGAGTTTTGATCTTTAAAAATCATTTTTGGGATGATTGGTGGTGTTAAGCATGTGTAATTAGGGTTAGGGTTTGTAAATTCGGAATTTAAAAGCTGACAGTTTTGAAAGGTCATCTTGTACGAATCATAACTCGATCATAAAAATAGCAATTATCAATTTTCTTGAGCCTAAAATTAAGTTCAGAGAGTCTAGTTTCCAAAAAGTCTAGCCCCGAAAGGTTTTGAGGTCGGGATGTTAGTTAAATAATTTTCGCAAGAAAAGTGGTCGAAACAGTAAATTCGGGTCTGATTCTGAGTTGTGTTTATGAGGTCAAAAACCATATCTAAACTTTGTTTTAATAAACGAAATTCCTACTGTAGTAAGTTCATGATGTATATGAATTTTTGAAATTTTTGTAGAATTTTTCAATGGTCTAAATGGGTCTGGTCAAGTCAAATGTTTAAGAGGTTTGATCAGATCCAAATCTAAGTACTTTGCAAAGATGAATTTTTATAAAATAGTTCCACTTAATATTATTTTTTTCTAAAAAATCGCAGTAGGCTACAACTCATTGGGGAGATAGGGAATAAAGGAGAATCATCAATTAGGTGTTTTGATATTTTATTTATGGTCATAAAGTGACTACAAATTTCTGCCGAAAACTAAAAAGTTGGAAGTTAATGGTTAAGACTATATAGAGTATGAAAATAATTTGGGAGATGCATATAAAGGATCATAAACTTAGTGTTAGGTTTAGAGGTCCATCATGTTATTGTTACATTGGCTTGGGCTTTTGCCTAACCGAGTGTAACTTGTGTTCTGTTATGATTAGATTGTGTGCAAGATCTTGTCGAGTAAGCTGAGCATCAGGTGAGTTTCATAGTCCCATTTTACTATGTTTTCTTGGGTTGGAGATGATGCCAAATATGTTTTGAAATGTTTTGATTGTTGTGATTATATGATTTAAGTTACACATGGACATTTAAGTAGCTATTATATGTTATGTGTTGCATGTTGTATGATGTTGCATTGTGCTTCGCCTACTTTGTGGGCAAGAGGTTTCGCCTACTTGGTGTGGGTATGAACCTGCGTGTGCTACGGTACCAAGAGTTTGAGATTTGGGGGGATTTAGGATAGCATTCCACCCCCATGACAAAGTGTTGCATGTTATGGATCGGGGACCCACTTTCCATCCATTAGTTTTGGTTGCTTGGTTGGGACGATTGCATGTTAGCATGTATAATAGTCAGCTTAATTGTCCTGCCATGTTTTTTTATAATCACGGTGATTGATTTAAATCTTGTATTGGTGTTCCGCAAAATCTGATGACTCTCCCAACCACCATTGTTGACGTTTTAACATCATTTTCCAGTGAGCGTTATGAAGGTGTTAAGTTAATGAAATGGCTAGAGAGACCATTAATGGCATTGGAAAGTTCTCATTTGTTTTATTTATCATAATTTTGAGCAAGAAATCATGAATGTTTATGAGTTTAATAGTTTTTCTCTGAAACATTGTATCATGTATTGATGAGACCTACCCTTTTTTATTAATACAAGATGGTTGTGTCCTTTTTGTTTTTCTTCCGGTATTGTCATGACACATCGTGTCTTTTATATTTAGTTATGCATGTAGTGATTCTCTATTATTGACACCATTGTGTTGTGATGATATCCATGATGTTACGCCTTGTGTTTCCGCCTTGGCGGGGTGTGACACGACAGCTCTAACCCTGAACCAAAATTTTAGACAACGTCACTTGAACATAACAGTTTAAGTCCTGATCCCCAAAGTCAAGAAAATGTTCCACTAGCAGATGAGACAGTAACAACGTCACTTAATGAGTTGGATATGCTATTTAGTCTGATGTTCGATGAATATTTCAATGGAGCAACTTCAGTTGTGTCGAAGTCTTCTGATGTTCATACTTCCTACTGCTAATGCATCCGATAAACGTCAGCAATCAAACACAACTCCCTCTACTTCAACAACCGTTTATGCAGATATACCACAATTAAATATTCAAACAACACCTGAACATACAACTCCAGAACCAACTGTCACTACTACTGAGAACATCGATCAAGCAGAAAATGTAACGGTTGACGAAGATGAATTTATCAACATTTTTGGTGCATCGGTACACGAAGTAGGGGGTCATCCTCTCATCACATTGATCTGTCAAACATGCATACATTCTACCAAATACACCCTTTTGAAACCATTAGAAAAAAGATCACCCTTTAGAACAAGTTGTTGGAAATCCTTCACAACCAGTTAGAACAAGACGACAGCTATAAAGCGATGGCGAGATGTATATGTTTGCACTCACCGTGAGTCGCACAGAACTAAAGAACATCAAATAAGCCTAAGCCATTGCTGATCCTGATGGCTGGATAGAAGGCGATGTCAGGATGAAACTACCATCAGTTTGAACAACTATGATAACTGGGGAATTCGTCACGACAAACCAAAGACAAACCATTATGCAAAAATGTCATCAACATGAAATGGATCTGGAAGAACAAATGTGATGAAGAGAATACTATAATCCGCAACAAAGCACATCTTGTCGCTAAGGGATATAGTTAGGCAAAAGGAATGGATTTCAAAGAGTCATTTTCACAAGTTGCTCGGTTCGAAGCAGTCAGGATATTTATTGCATATGTTGCACACAAGTCATTTTTGGTCTACCAGATGGACGTCAAGACAACTTTTCTTAACGGACCTCTAAAGAAAGAAGTGTACGTCAATTAGCCAGATGGATTTGTAGATCAACGTTATCCTGACTATGTCTACCGTCTCAAGAAGGCATTGTATGGACTCAAGCAATGTCCAAAAGCGTGGTACGATGAACTATCCAACTTCCTGATATCCAAAGGTTTTTTTTAAAAGTTCTATTGATCCAACTATGTTCATAACCAAACATGGGGAAGATATATTGCTTGTGCAGATTTACATTGATGATATCCTTTTTGGGTCTACAAACCCAAAACTTTCTAAAAAGTTTGAAAAACTAATGCACAACAAGTTTAAAATGTCTATGATGGAGGAGCTGAAATTCTTTCTAGGAATTTAGATTCACCAATCCCCACGTGGTATATTTATAAACCAAGCTAAGTTTACACATGAGATACTTAAAAAGCATGGTATGACCTAATGTGATAGCATTGGTACACCAATGGCTACTAAACCTCTAGATGTTGACCTGAGTGGAATTCACGCAGACCAAATGAAATATTGTAGCATGGTCGAGTCACTCATGTACTTAACAGCAAGTAAACCTGATATTGTATATGCAACATGTTATTGTGCTCGTTATCAAGCGAGACCAACTGAGAAGCACCTCAAGGAGGTTAAACGGATTTTTCGGTACCTTAAGAATACCATTCACATAGGACTCTTGTATCCGAAGGACATCGGTTTCGAACTAACTACTTTTTCAGATTTGGATCACGCGGGGTGTCTTGATACACGCAAAAGCACTTCTAATGGCATACAATTTCTAAGAGGTGATAAGGTAGTCAGTTGGTCGTCCAAGAAGCAGGATTGCACTTCCATATCAAAAGCTGAAGCTGAGTATGTGTCTTTATCTACGTGTTGTGCTCAAGTCCTCTGGATGAGAACTCAGCTCACAGATTATGGCTTTCATTTTGACAAAATACCTATGTATTGTGACTAAAAGGCAGTCATGGCCATCTCGCGTAATCCGGTCTAACACTCTCGCATGAAGCACATTGATGTCAGATATCACTTTATCAAAGAACAGGTTGAAAGAGGTATTGTAGAATTATTCTTTATCGGAACTAAATACCACTTAGCTAACCTGTTTACTAAAGCTCCGTCAGAAGATAGGTTTAAGTATCTCGTCAGATGACTCGATATGAGATGTTTGACTCCAGCAGAACTAGAGGCTCTGGCAAATGAATCTATTTGATCTATCAAACATCAAACTTATACATAATTATTTCAAAATCAAATACAAAAATATAAAACCTAGAAAAAGAAAATACAAAAATATAAAACCTAGAAAAACAAAATATA
>BQNB010002297.1:62500-93674 GCA_026074375.1 Tanacetum coccineum | reverse complement strand
TGGTCTGTTTTGGGTTTATTTGGGTCTTTTTAGGTACAAACGGATATGTGTATTTTACACTTATCAATGAGCTTCTTTTTGCTTTACTCATTTCACAAGATGAACAAAGTTGATCCTTGACATATTTCAACTTAGGTAAGCCTGTAGGTAGCTTTTGACTTGACCGAGTTTTAAACTCTAGCTTTCCCCTTAGCTTTCGAGACTTAGCGTTTGCTTAACTTTAAAATTTTGCAAAGGACGAAATATGATAGAGTTAAATATAAGTTTGATGCTAAGCGTGGATTAGTTGGATATCTTTAGAGCTCATAGAGGTTAATTGTGGCTTTTTGCTCCCACCAGCTTACTAAACGCTATATAATTGTTGAATAAAATAAAGTTGCTTTAGGTTTTTGCGATTCTTAGTTTAAATCACTTCGTAGAGATTCCTTCTGGTGAAAGTAAGGTACACATCGAGGTTTTGTCAGTGTTGTGGGGAAATAGACTCCTGGACCATGGTCGGCTCGCATACCGATGTGGCAGTTGTTAAAAGACCATAGGACTTGAAATTTGGCTAATAATAATAAATGTTATGTAATAAACCGAAGCCGAAATAAGACTTCTGGATCATGGTCGGCTCGCATACCGATGTGACAGTCGTTTAAAGGGTGGAGGTAATAAAAATAATAATAAAACTGTGGGCTGAAAAAAGTTTACTGCATCTTGCCGGCTCACAACCGATGTTGCAGCCTTCTAAAAGGTCAAGGAAATTACCGAGGTCGAAATATGTTTGTTGCATCTTGCCGGCTCACAACCGATGTTGCAGCCTTCTAAAGGACCGAGGTTTAATAATGTTGCAATAATAATAAGTATAAAGCCAAATTTCGACTCCGAGGTTATCTAAATAAAGCCTTTGTCACTGGACTCGTAGTTGAGTTGTTACGGATAAAATAAAAAGGATAACCCCTAAATCATGCGAATTTAGAACCTTAATGTGGACCTTATTCTCACCATATCGTCTCTTTAGGAAATGATTTCAAACTAATTGTGGTCTAAACCGGGTTATTTTATTTAAATAAGGACATAATTTATTTGTCACCAAAAATAAAAAATCCTTAGAGGAAATTAGGAATAAGGGAGCGAAAAAGTTAAGTTTATACTTACACAATTAGCATTTATGAGTAGTGTTAGCATCTAATCTTATATTTAATTGTGATTTCGTTTTAAGATGAAGTTTGGGGATTGTGAAAATCAAGGATGACAAACTCTCGTTCTTTAAGCCTTTTAAATAATGTTATTTAATTCTTATCTTAGTTTTTATTATTATTAAATAAGTGGTTAAAACGGGGTGCTTGCGAAATTAAATGATTTTTGAACCTTTTAATGGACCTTTTCTGTTCTTGTTTGATTGTGAGGGGTTATAAGTTAAAAGGGGATAAAATTATTTATTTCCGGGTATTATTTTATTTCCCATTGTGTGTGGGACCAGCACTGGTTTGTGTGCGGGGAATTTGATATTTGCTAATTACATCATCTTTTGTACCCGATAAAACACCTATCGAATTAGACTAACAATACTAAAATATGATTTATTATATTCCAAATAGGTTTGTTTTGTATTTTTTATGTCTTGCAGGTAAAAAGGATTGAAAACGATGCAAAAAACGAGAAATATCAGGTTCAATTTGGTCAAGTTTAATTATCACTCAAAGCCAAGATGAAGTCGCAAAAAGTCTCCGAGCAAACTAATGGAAAGAGCACGGAAAAACGAGTCCAACGGTGCTTTCGGATTTTATTGGGCCAGCCCGTAACCCACTTAACGGGTCGGGCTAGCCCATGATATTACTAGCCCAAGTCCATGACACAAAGCTCGGTCCAACTTGCAAATGCTTAAACTTGAATTGAGAATGAAATGTTTATGCACTGTCACGTGCTATTAAATGAATTCCCACAAGACATGTGACTTCCCACTCAAAGGTTGTTTGGCCAATCATTTGCTTCCACGTGGCTAGACAAAAATTTACAAGTCAAATTCAATCTCATATATGAAGATCAAACGGACAGAATGGGGTGCGTAGATACTAAGCCAAATGAAGTCCACCTGTCACTCGTCCAACGGTGGATCATTCCTTTTTTTATGGATCCGAGGTCACACAAAGGAGAGAGAATGATAGGCCAATAATGAGGGGAATGATTTGGAATGCAACGGATGAAGGGAGTTTTTTTTAGTTTTTATTTAGAATGTATTTTTCTCTCAAGGTGTTAGCTTATTTTTCTAGTAATAGTTTTAGCTTATTGTAGCTTATTTCTCAAATATTTGAGCTTATTTAGTTTTCTCCTTTTCAGCTTGCTTGTAATTTCTTTAGCTTATTGTAAGAAACTCTTTAGCTTATTTATGAAAATGGTTTGAAAGTGTTGGATCTCATTTTAGTTTAATGTTTATGCTTATATCTTTTATTTCCTTTTGAAACTTTTTATAGCTTATTTTGATCTTAAGCTTATTTCGAAATTTAAACAAGGAGAGACGAGTTCTTTTTGGCTCAGCTTATTTTATAAGTTTGTGACTCCTTGTCTTCGAATAGCTTATATTCGGCTCATTTCTTTTCCTTTTTAGTATTTCTCTTGCTTATTGGTTTTTTTTATTTTTGTTCTTGGTTCGATTCGAATATGATATAAGGTGTAACGAGTCACTTCTATACTCAGCTTATTTAATAAGCTTTGCCACCTTATGATTTTCAAGAGCTTATTAGTTGATTTTAAAGTTTGAATTAGCTTCTTTTTTTTCTAGTTTCGGTTTGTTTCTATTGCTTATTTGCCTTGAGCTTATTCGATCTACATCGAAGGGTGCGACGAGTCTTCTACTCGGCTTATTCATTAAGCCTTTGACACCCTCTTTAGTCGTCTAGCTTATTGGGCGTAATTAACTTATTTAGTTTTGATATTAAAATAAAATTGTTGTCTTGGTTAAACACGTTTTTCTTTACTAATTGTATCAAACTCGCTGATTGAAAAGATCATATTGGGCTCGGCCCATTCTCATTCAAAGAAATTAGTTTTTGTGAATTTTGCAACAGTATATGAATTGTTTTATGATTAACAGTATGTTTATTTGTGATGCGTTACCGGTTCAACTCATGAGGCATGGAGCTTATGAGTCTCATAAGCTAGATTTTACCTTGAGTTTAGAGCTTGTTAGCTTTTATAAGATTAATTAGTAAATAAAGTTTACACTTTATTACCTAGTTAGTTAAATAAAAATAAAAAGAAATAAACTTATGTATTATTTTAGTTTATAAGATTGAGTGGTTTTATATCATTGCGGTTTTTCATTTCGGGTTCTATTTTCTAATCTCTTTCCATACTAGATAATTATTTTATCGTTCCATATATATTTGCGTATTTGTTTTTTGCCATGCTTAGTTTAGATTTATTTTGTCGATAAATGTTATGTTGGTTAAATTGAATTTCGTTATGCGTAGTGAGTAGTTTAATTAATGCTTGTTAAGTGATTTAGTGATTTGGAATTTAAGTGCGGTTTTAAAAAGATTTAAAAAATTAATAGTCATTAGAATTTTTCAATTAACATACCGCCATTTACTTTTAATGCAATTTAAATACTTTTCATTTTTTTTAAAAAGCATTTTACTTTACTTGTCATTTAATTTCTTGAAACTTATTTTCTAAGGATTTTAATTCGTTAAACCTAAGCCCGCACTTAAAGAACATTTCACGTCACTTAGCAAGCATATTTGTCATTTATATCTTTTAAATCAATTTTAGTTTAAGCTTTTAGTTTTTAATCTTAGAATTAATATTAGTTTAATTTTTAGTATAAAAATAGATTAAAACCAAAACCAAAATATTTGTCATTCAAGCACCAAACGAAACATTCTCATGAATTTCAATTCATCTCTCGCCATAGACTATTATTTTTCCTAAAGTAATTGTCTTATCTGACGGGATATACTATATATTATTACGACACGCGTTTGACGTTTATCATTTGTAATAAGCAGTTTTTAAGCAAAAATAAGTTGTAAAGAGAAAAAAGGAAAACAAGGTTAAGTTAATTGTTTGTGCACCCTTGGACGTAAAAGTCCCAAGGGCGCAGTGGTAAGGTGTTTGGTGTGTTGTGTGTTATAAAGGTTGAGTGGGTAGAGGTCAGGGGTTCGAGCCTTGCTCACCCCTGACTTCCCTACTCCTTTTTTTCTTTTCTTTTTGAAAAACTTTAAAAACAAAGTTATAAATAAGCTGAAAACTAACAACTTTAAAACTTGAGATTATTTTTGAAAAGCTATAATAAGCTCAGAAAATGAGCTTAAAGATGACAGTTGTGATTTTTTATGACTTAAAACTTAAAACTAAACTGTTGGCTATTTAAACTTAATAAGCTAAAAGAGAAAGGGAAAATAAGCAAACTACAGACTACCCTACACCTAATAAGCACTCCTAAATATAAAATAAGCAAAAACCTAAACTATAATAAGCAAATAAGCTAACAGACTTAACTTTTTAAAACTAAGGCTAACTGCTAAACTGTTAAGCATTTTAAGGCTAAATAAGCTGAGGGCAAACAAAAATAAGCACAAAAAGATATGAACCTATCCCTAATAAGCAAATGTAAACAAAATAAGCAAGGAAAATAAGCAACAAAGCTATGAAAAGCAAATAAGCTATAAGCTCAAAACTGTCAAGCAAACAGCCTAAGGGGCACTTTTTGGGCTTAATTTTAAGCCCTTAAAGGATCCTTATGGCTATGGGGCTTATAAGCTCTTAAAGCTTGACCTATGGGCTTTCTAAATTAGCAAAGAAAAGAAGATTTGAAAAACAAATAAGCCACTAAAAAGCTTGTGAAAAGGGCTGTCACACATCAGCACATGCTGATTTTTTTGGTTTTTGAAAAGGCAAAAACAGCTACTTGCAGCCCTAAATTAAAGCTAGGAAATAAGTCTAAATTACAAAACAAGCTGAACCAGATAAAGCTAGATGTCTAATGAGCTTATGCTCTCAAAAACAGACCTTAAAACAGCTTTTTACTAACCTAATTTTGCTACTGAAAACTTAACTTTGGCCTTTTAAAATGACTTGTAAAATGGCAGGATTAAACTCAAATCACACAAGGCAAATGCTGTTTTAATGCAACTTCTTTCTAATGCATTTGAGATTAAAAACAGCAATTAAAAACACTTAAATGTCACTTAATCAAAAACTTATAAAATAAGCTGATATGAAAGACTAGAAAACCACAGATTCTAACTATAACTACTTAAGACCTTAAAAATGAAATTTAAACTTTGAAAACCCTAAACAATTCTAACTATAACTACTTAAGACCTTAAAAATGAAATTTAAACTTTGAAAACCCTAAACAACAGGTTAAATCTACTTAGATAAGCTAGTTAAAGCTGGCTTAGTGACCCAACCTATTAAAACTACCATTCTGACCCATTTTAAGCTTATGCCAAACACCCCTTTAAGGAATTTATTTGCAACTTTTAAGAAAGATTTGCTGAATTAAGGAGAGTTTTATAAAAACAGATATTGAATAACATAAATTAAGAACAAATGAACATTCATCAACAGGAAATAAGCACTTTAAATAAGCCAATAAGAAAAACAGAATTTCAAGCTAAAATGGGCAGTTTTGAACAAGAAACTTAAGCAAATGAAATGTAAACAATAAAAAGGCATAAACAAGCAATAAACAACTTAGATAAGCAACAATAAGCAGGAAATAAGTAATTATAAGCAGTGCTACAGTAATTAAAAAAATGAAAAAGTGAGTATACCTTATTCCCTTGCTCAAAACAGGGAATAAATGCCCCTAATAAGCTCTAAATCCTACCCAGCTATAAATAAGCAAATCTAAATACCCATAAGCTCATCCTTTGCTAGCTTATCATTGTTGGGAAATACAAGTCAGAAGGTCAAAGTACTGCTAAGTTTAAGGTCAAAGGATGCCTCGCTTTTGTATGAAAAAGTCTAAGTATGCCTTTAAATAAAGGAAACTTTAAAAGGATATTGTTAAACGGTTTACATTAGTATTATCATGTAACAGTTACATTAGTTGATTAGTATTAATTGTCATTTGTGTCAGACAAGAACTGTACCACTATAGATTTATCCTTACGTTTATAAAAGGATCTCTAGGAAGGCATTAGAAAGACACAACAAAACACATAGAAAAGCATTTAGTTAGAAGTATTAGAGATAAGTATTGTATTAGGGATCTGCAAACTTAGGCAGATTCAAGGTGTGATAATACAAATCGTTTGTTAAATCATTGTGTGTTCTTCTTGATACTGTTAACTAGTTTCCGCATAGTTGATAGTATTACATCAGTGTTTCATTGTTACTGACTTGGATTTATTCAAGGAAGTAACATCCTTTACAGGCTAAAGGCTTATTATACTAAGGTATATCGATCCTACAAGTGGTATCAGAGCTTGTGTAGAGACTCTGATCTAGAAGAACTTTAATCATTCGAAATCTTTCCAAACTCTAAAAGATGTCTGAAGCTGAACCTATCCCTCCCACCTCATCAGTCACTGCACTAAGAATCCCAATGATCAAGAAGGGTGAATATGACCTATGGTCCATGAAGATGCGACAATATATTGCCATCACTGATCATATACTATGGGATATAATCACCAATGGAGACCAAGCCACAACTGATCCTGTATCCTCGTCAGTGTCTGCACCAAAAACTTCGCTTGCTGCTAACGCAAGAAGAAACAATGAGAAAGCTCTTAACATATTGCTTTTTGCAATACCTGATAGACATCTTCTTAGTTTTCATGATGCTGAAGATGCAAAAACTTTATGGTCAGCCATAAAAGCAAGATTTGGAGGTAATGAAGCATCAAAGAAGATGCAAAAGAATCTTTTGAAATAACAACTCGAGAGGTTTACTATCGGATCTAGAGAAGAGCTAGATTCAGCATACGAAAGGTTTCAGAACATTCTTAGTATGCTTGAATTATATGATGCTAAAGTATCCCATGAAGATGCGAATTTGAAGTTTCTAAGAACCTACCATCTGTGTGCATGTAGTTGGCTACAATGATCGGACAACTGGATTGGATTGAATTGAGTTTGTGATCTCTACAACAACTTGTAGGTGTATGAGCATGAATTGAAGGGTGTTTCAAATTCCAGTCACAAAATGTTGCTTTTTTTCCACTTGAAATCAAAAGGCAGTACTTTGACCAAAGTACTGCTGACCCAGAAAAATAATCACAAAGGATATACTAGGCGCCTCAAAGCAAGGTGCAAATGCTCCTACTGTACTTCCCACTTCAGATGAATTCACTTGTTCGTCTCTTTCTCTAAACAAAGCATCTTTGTCTACAACTCATGCTGATGAAGACCTGCGCAAATTGATGAGGATGCTATGGAAGAAATTGACATTCGATGGCAGGTGGCTATGATAACTGCAAGGATAAGGAAGTTTATGAGAAAAACAGGAAGACCTATTGACCTTAAGCCAAAGAATGGGATCACTTTTGACAAGTCAAAGATTGAATGCTTTAATTGTCAAAAGTTGGGTCACTTTGCTAGGGAGTGCAGATTTGCTAAATATCAGGAAAACAAAGCAAATGGTCGTAAGGAAAAGAAGATTGTAGCTATTGAAGATTCAAACTCAAAAGCCTTGGTGGCAACAGACAACAATGAAGCAATTGACTTGACCAAGGATGTGCATGCTGAACCAGTGACATTTGCTATGATGGCACTGACTGAACTTGAAAAAGATGATTGGAGCATGGAGATTGATGCAGAACCTGTGCACTTTGGATAAGATGCACTTGGTGATTTTGACTGGAACAACAAAGCTGATGATACACCAGTGTCTCTAGCCTTGATGGGTACAAACTCAGAGGTACCTTACTATTCCAAATGTAGTAAATCTTATAAACAGTTGCTTGAAAGCTACAAACTGAAAAAAGACAATTTTCAAAGGACTAGTCTACATTCTAGGATATTCAAATGAGCTTAGAGTCCATTAGAAGTCATACTTAAAACGCATGAAAGAATGAATATGCATGGGTGATAAGTATGAAACAGATGGAATATGCTGAAAGTTGAGGGATTTTAAATAGAGAAAAAACAAATGGAATACGATCAAGTCTTAAAAGTAAGAGATGATTTCAAGGTAAAACTTGAAAAATAGACAAATGCTTCTGTACTTCAAAATGAAGTCCTAAACAAACAAAGATATTTGTCTGATAAATCATGTATAGGATTTGAGGTTGAATCTAGTGATAGTAATGAAAGTGACAAGTCATCTGGGAATACAAATTCGACTGAATCTTTGTATCTAAACTTTCAAAAGGCAAAAGCATTCCATGCAGTACCTTCACCTACAGGTACTGTCATACCACCTAGGGCAAATGTCTCTTTTACAGGGATAGATGAACTAGCTTTAAGGAATAAGGTCGTTAATCAAGAGAATACAAAGTCTAGTCAACCAGAAATTGATAGAAATAAAGTCATTATTGAAGATTGGGTTGATAGCGATGATGAAGAGACTGTTTTAAACTTTTCAGAAATTCAAACGAAAACTGTTTTGAACTCATAAAATAGTGAAACATCTTTCGAAAACAGGTCACCTAACAGTCAAAACAGTGTTGGTCAAGGATCTAGGAAAAATGGATTTGGGCACAAAGGGGGTAAAACATGTTTTTTATGTTACAGTCTTGATCACCTAATCAAAGATTGTGACCTACATGAAAGAACCTTCAAACAAACCCAAACTCATAAACCTAAGGGAATGCAGGGTTCAAGGGACACAAGACCAGTCCGGAATAACATCAATAGGGTGAACCATAGTAACTTCTCAGGAAACTCTAGGTACCCTCACCAAAAGAGGTCTTTTATCCCATCAGCAGTACTTACAAGGGAAGGGTTGAAAAGTACTGCCAAACCAAAAATGAAACAGACAGTACCTTCAAAAAGTACTGCAAATGTGTTTTATCAAGGTACTGCTAGACCGAGAGTCCCACAAACAGTACTTTCATAAAGTACTGGTAGACCTTATTATCCAAGGATGTATAATATAAGACCTCGAACCTTAAGTTTTTCACCATCAACAAAGTTTTCTACCACAAGGACTCCTCACAGACCACAAAGACCCAAGAAAATTATGAAATCTATCTGGGTTAAGAAAGAAAGTACTGTTGGATCACAAGCAGTACTTCCACAAAATGTAAGTGTCAAAGGGAGTGCCATGTTAAATCCAACACAAACATGGAGACCAAAAGGGGCTTATCTAGATTCTGTAAATAGGGATAATGGATCTTACACACTCAAGCAATTTGAGTATGTAACTCCATTAGGGGTATCCAAGTCAGTTATGACTTGGGTCCCTAAAAGAGTCTAATTCTTTAAATTGTTTGTACAGGGCAATCCAGAAGAAGATCTCAAAGATTATGCTATAATTGACAGTGGTTGCTCTGGAAGTATGATAGGAGACAAGGACAAGCTGTCTGATTTTAAAGAATTCAAAGGTGGTTACGTGGCTTTTGGAAATGATCCTAAATGAGGAAAATCATGGGAAAAGGAACCATCAAGACATCATGCATAGACTTTGAGAAAGTCAGCTATGTAGAGGAGCTTAAGTTCAATCTCCTATCTGTTTCTCAAATCTGTGATAAGAAGCATAATGTTCTCTTCACTGATAAGGAGTGTCTTATCTTATCTCCAAAGTTTAAGTTTGTTGATGAAGATCTGGTGATACTTAGAGCTCCTAGAAAGAATGATGTATACAGTCTGGATCTAAAGAATATTATTCCTTCCGGAGTTGTAACTTGTTTGGTTGCAAAGGCAACAAAGGATGAAGCTGTCTTATGGCACAGAAGATTGGGGCATGTAAACTTCAAGAATATTAACAAATTGGTTAAAGGCAATCTGGTTAGAGGTTTACCTTCCAAGACATTCAAGCTTGATCATTCATGTCTGGCATGTAGAAAGGGTAAACAGCACAGGGCTTCTTGCAAGAAGATTGAAGAAAGAACAGTCAGAGAACCTTTAGAATTGCTCCATATGGATTTATTTGGACCTGTTTCAGTAGAGAGTGTAAATAGGAAAAAGTACTGCTTGGTGGTTACTGATGACTGTAGTAAATTCAGTTGGGTGTTTTTCTTGGCTTACAAGGATGAGACATATGATATGCTTCATGATCTGATTGTGGGTTTAGAAAACAAGCTAAGACATAAAGTGAAGACCATCAGGTGTGACCATGGAACAGAGTTCAAGAATCATTTAATGAATGAGTTTTGTGCCAAGAAAGGAATCAAGAGAGAATATAGTATTGCAAGGACTCCACAGCAAAATGGTGTTGCGGAAAGAAAGAATAGGACTCTCATTGAAGCAGCTAGAACTATGCTAGCAGACTCACTTTTACCTATTCAATTTTGGGCTGAAGCAGTCAATACTGCTTGTTATGTGCTTAACAGAGTTTTGGTGACTAAACCTCAGATGAAGACTCCTTATGAAATTTTGATGGGCAGATCTCCTAACATCAGTTTCATGAGACCTTTTGGATGTCCTCTGACTATACTTAATACCCTAGATCAATTGGGTAAGTTTGATGGCAAGTCAGAAGAAGGCTATCTGTTGGGATACTCTACTAGCAGCAAAGGTTTTAGAGTCTATAACAGGGTAACAAGAAAAGTTCAAGACTGTCTTCATGTAGACTTTCTTGAGAGATCACAGGAAATAAAAAAGGAAAAGTCCATGATTGGATTTTTGATCTTGAACTTCTAACTCCTTCAATGAATTACATTCTTGTAACGAAAGAAAAACTATGCTGATCAGGAGAACAAGAAACATCTTATGATGATGTTGAAGATCTGATGACCACAGTTTATAGTTCATAGGTCCAGCTTCATTCACTCAGAATACGTATTCAGCGAAACGACTGGTGACAAAGAGTCCAGTTGTCTTATGAGGACCAAGCTTTACATATAGCTTGTAGTTTTGATGCATCCAGAATCTATGCTAAAAAGTTCATAATGATGCTCAATGACCCGCTTTTGAAGAAAGAAAAGCGAAGAATAGCACTTGAAAAGGGAAAAGAAGGGTTGCCACATAACTTTCACTCTAAGTACAACTGATGCTAACACTCCCTTCTCAAGTACTGGTAATACACCTACAATTCGGAATGCGATGTAGCATCGACTAAGAGCCAGGGGTAACCATATAGCATACAAAAGCAAATCCCCTTGTGAGAACTTGCAGCCTAGAATGAATACCCACACTATTGTGCATCCGTCCTCTGCTGCATGTTTGTAATAGACCTCTAACATAGGTGGAGTCACAGGCGAGATAATCCTACATGCGAAATTAGGACTATGCCTTTCCTCATAAAAATAAAAAACCTATAGAGGAAAGAAACTGATGGTAGAAAATTAAATGAGGTCCAGGTTACTCCCTCTAATTGCTTGTTCAAAAACAGTTGAATGAATCTAGGATACATAAGAAAAGGTGTACCATTGGCAATGTATCCTAGCATTCCATTCATAAAATCATCAAAAGAGAAATTGTGAACATTTTTTTGGTTGGTTACTAAATCCAACTAGTAGCAGATGCTATGTTAGATATCCAAATTGTTCCCATGATGTACTCTAAGAACTAAACAGTGAAGAAAAACATTGAACTAAAGTACTATCCACGTGAGGCTAAATAGAGGTTTTAGAAAAAGTTAAGAATATGTGCCAAAGTTACCACTCATAATCCTATTGTGTCTCCCGAGCGAGTCCTAAATAACTTGCTTTTGGAAAATAATCAACACATCAGCATCATGAATAGTAGATCAGCCTCAAAAGGTTTACCCTCTGAAATTCAAAACCCCTTTCTTCCTCCTTATCCACTACCATTTTACGCGCAATATGAGGCACATACTATCATTATCACTCTCATAGAAGCTGTAGCCAAAAATTGATGAAGCCATCGTGACCATGAGATCAGGATTAAACTACCACAAAGGAAGTAGTTAAGTGAGCATATCCAGTGAGATAATCAATGAATTTGATAAAAATCACATTATGCACAGTCTTTTCCACACAACAATCATATTATTGCCTTGTTACAGTGTGCGGAATAATGGCCATTGGAGATTGAAATTGATGTGCGTCGTAGTTTAATTAAAAAATTTAGTGACTAAAAAGAAAATGAAATGAATGAAAAATGCAATTTCAGTTGACATTATTATTAGGTTGCGTCGTCGGTTATACAAAGAAAGTTACCGTTGGAAATACAATTTTAGCTCAAAAAACGATACAGTTTGACCGAGTGAACCCGAAACGTTAGAACAAGTACTTAGTTGTCTAAGCAGTACTATCCTAAGACAAGCAAGTACTTAGAGATTGGCTAACATTACTTTTCAAAATCGAAAAAGCTGTTCAACCTCACAATTTGTCAATCACAAACCTGAATTTTCCAAAATAATACTCTTCAAAACATTAAAACTTTGAACAATCATTCACATCCCTCCCCGTAAAACCGTTAATAATAAAGAGCATCCAAAGAGTCTTTCTAAACTAAGAACATAACGTCACGCAGCGAATAAACACCAGTACTTTGTACATGTAGTCCTCCCCTCCAACTAGTATGGGTTTCATCATAATACCAATGGTGACCACCAAAATATTAAATCTTGCAAGTCAAAGCCTCGTGTGAGTACATCTGGCTAGACATTGTCAGCAGTATTGTACCTTGACCACATTATGAGCCTCTGCTCATACAATCCGAATAAAAAGTGATGTCTAGAAAATCTAACTATAAGGCCTCTTAGTATCCTTTGAACAGTAATTCAGCGCAAACCACAAACGATTCTTAAAAGAACCCCGATTCTTCAACAATGCATATGGGAAACCCTCAAGCTCTATAGTTCCTATCGTAAAATTAGATTTATGATTATATATGGATATTTTTTTCAAAATCGTAGGATACAATTATAATACAAGTTGTTCAATGAAAAATTACTAAATAATACCACACAAAAGTCCAATCTGGAAGATCTTAGTTATATTAACCCTGCATTCTACTGCATTTATTATTTTTCTCTCTACAAATTTTCTCTTCTTTCATTGTATAGAGTTGCACATTACCAACAGACTGGAATTAAAGAGTAAACCGACAAGATGGCTCTGCACGATAACCACTACGTCGAATTTGACCTAAACAACACTGGGACTACCATACCAATACACCACAAAAAAATGCACCCAAAGCTCCAATCAACTAATTGATGTGTCAGAAGACATCTATCAAGCTACCTAACACTAACTAATAACTGTATACCCCCTAAACCAATGTGAAAGAGGGTCCCACAAGCTCCTACTCCTATTACTCTCTCCTACACTTAGAATTTGAATAAGATCTATATAACAAATCTTAGACTTTACCATTTGTGACTAAATCCCATCATACAGCATTATTAACTAGCTAACTTGCACTAAACTTGCAAAACATACATGTCCTTAACAAACTTCCTCACAAAAGTCAGATAGTTATTAGGGCAAAACCTACGCTACCAGCTAAACTCTGCTTTTTGTCATATGGGACACAGGTACGTTTTCTAAAAACACAAGACCAAGAAAGAAAGCTTAAAAGAACACAGTTACTCTAACATCCCTTTGTAGCCTCAAACTTTTATCCATTCTGACTCTGAAGCTTACAAAGAAAAGTACTTTCTGTTACTGAAAAGAAATAACTTAACTTTTACATACTATCCTAATTACCAACTTCATTACCAACCTCACATATGCACCTCTATCTGGACCTCAACACCTAATACTCTTTGCACAAACCAAACAACACTAATACTTTTACTATTCTCCGAAGAAACCACTTAAAACTACTGAAAACTCTGACCACATCCAACGCATTGCGAGCTACGCGCTTCTTTACACTGGCGCCGCTTTTCTTTAAACATTTAAATACTACTTGAGATACTAAACACTATATCTAGAACATAAAATGAATTTTTTGGCAACCACCCTCTCCAACACTGAACCTACCCTACTAGATCAATAAAGAATAAATCAGTCACAGAAAACATCTGTTATGCGTTTAGTTTTCTGCCTAACTTTGTTTTCTTATTTGAGCCACATGCACTAGAGCGCAACAAAAAAGGAACTATCAAAAGAAAGGGCTCACTCAAGAAAACAAGCGTCTCTCCAATTAGCTTATAAATAAAAATTTCAGAATGAACGCAGTTGAGGTTTAAACAGGCGAAAAAAAACCTCGCACACGCATCTTCAGCGTGGACACCTGCTCTTAAAAAATTCAAGCTAAAAACAACTAATTACCCAACACAAAACGGTAATGGGTATTATGTGACTTCCAACCAAGACCCCTCTCCCACCAGACAAACCCACCCCCAACACACCCTCCCAGACTTAGTCTGCACACGACACCAACACTTGCACCCCGCAGATTAAACCCCACCCCTACCCCACAACACGCCAACCCCCAACCCCCAAAAATCTAAACACCATACCCCACCCACCCCACCCCCCCCAATCCACGCACCCGCTCCCCCGCAGCAACCCCTAATCATCAGCCTTTGTAGATGAATAGCCCACAATTGTTTGTTTCCCTTCTTACCTTATCCTTTCTTTTCCTCTTTCCTTCTTCTTATCCTTCTTTATCTTATTTTCTTCCCTCTTATCATTTTTGTTTTCCTTCTTTTCTCTTCTTTCTATCAAAGATTCTTATACTATTTTTCTCACTTCCTTTCCTTCTTTCCTTCTTATCTTCTTACTATCTCATCTTCTTCTTGCCCCTCTATATCTTCTTTCCTATCTATTTCTTCTCATACTCTATTCCTTTTATCTATACTTACTTTCTCTTCTTTTCTTGCATTGCCAAGAAGAGACCAGTCATCTATCCTTCTTTCTTCTTCCCGAAGATATTGACAAACATCCACCTAAAAAGGTTGTCGACTATCCATGAATGTCGTCCCCCCGAGCATAATATCCATCTGAAAAAGCTTCTAAATGAAAAAGGGTGAATCCTTAAAGATACCATAAACCACCAATTTTCCAATTTTTTGGTATTGATGTTTGAGGTACCTAAAGATTCCTTTTTTTTAAACTACAATTTTACAGCAATATATTGACATTTATTTTTAATTATATTTTTTTGTTTTATTTTATTTTATTTTACAGCATGCATGTGAGAGAACCTCCTTTGGAGTGACTCTTGAAAAAAAAAAAAAAAAAAAACCTTGCACATACAGACATACAACAAACATATGTCTTGGTCTTTGAGGCAGTTAGTACATGAGACACCACTCAATCATAGACCAACCGATAAAGATGTAACATCAACATCTTCAAAATCTCTTCATCTTTCATCTTCAATCTTCCTCAACAACCTCCACCTTCCAAAATTCTCATCACACTCCATCTTCCACAAACACCTCTTTTTTCAACAATCTTTTTCCTAAAGATTTATGAGCTTCAATAATTATTCCAAAAATGGGGTAAGCAAGTCGTTATTACAACAAGGATCACACGTCACAAAGTAACGCCCATCACCAAACGCCCTAATTACTTGTACATTATCAGAATATGGACAATGCCTACCCCGCCCCCCCTAAACCATCACATTGATTTGCTAGACCCCTGCAGGCCCCACAAACGAGACAATGAGTTCATACACACCCAAAGTTTCCCACAACATCACCCACCCCATTGACCACAATTGGTAATAAACCATAATTATAGCAAAAGGAGTCTATTCATATTTCAAAAATTCCCCATCACGATCGAAGGTCCTATGCGAACCTATTCCAAAATAATAACTCTACCTATAAAACAACATGTACCACAAATGATATCTTAACCAATCCTCTTCTAATCCTACCTTTATAAACACATTAATATAATATCAATAGAATAGCCAGAGCCCCTCTACCCTATAAACCATGTTTCACAAAGAAAAAATGAAAGTCCTTTCATACCATGCCCTCTTTTTTTATGGGGCTTTGAAGTAAGCCATAAAAAGTGCATTGACTTATGCCACTCTGTAGACCTTG
The DNA here is from genome assembly GCA_026074375.1 of Tanacetum coccineum. Taxonomy (NCBI): domain Eukaryota; kingdom Viridiplantae; phylum Streptophyta; class Magnoliopsida; order Asterales; family Asteraceae; genus Tanacetum; species Tanacetum coccineum. The sequence continues at coordinate 77,650 of BQNB010002297.1, read as the reverse complement.
TTTGATGAGACGGGTCTTCCAAAAAATTTCAAAAAACCTGGAGGTTTTTTTATACCAAACAAACAAACCCTCTCTGTGATGTTTCCATATAAGAATGCACTTTTGACATCCATCTGATAGACAGTAAAGCAAGAAAAAGGCCCCCTGAAAGATGCAAATGCCAAAACGAAGACTGCTTATTGCCTTTATTTTTGCTTCATACAATATTCTCCTGGCAACAGTGGGCAAAAAAAAAACTTCATCATAACATAATAATCCAACTACCACATTTGTTTTCCCCTATATTCTTTGTCTGTACCCCCATGTGCAACCAGTCGTTAATAGAGTAGCTTTATTCTTTGATACTAGTACCTCTGCTTACCATACCCCCCCCCCTAAACCCTACCCCGTCATTATTCTCTCTTGTCCTAAAAAAAAACCTATTTAGTACCAATCACTTCACTAAATATCAGTATACTCATCACTCCCTCTTGCCATCTGGGTACTCACATAATAACCCATCATCTGAGCTTGAATAAAATTAAATGCGTTTCTTCAATGCATTTCGCTTTAAAAAAAAAAAAAAAAAAAAAAAAAAAAAAAAATAAAACCCAACTTTTTCATCTGATTAAAGCTTTGAGAGTACTTTTCTTGGGTTCATCTTGAGATAAGAAAACAAGCAAACAACAAAAAAGCATGTCTAACTATGTCTATCTAGTCAATGTCTATCTAAGCTACCGAGATCTTCTTTTGTGGTTAGTTCTTCTGTTTTGGTATTGTATATAAAAAGACCAAACAGAAGCAAAGCTTGCTGTTGGTGCCGAATACTTACATACTAATTTCATTATCTTTAACAAAATAAAAAAAGAAGCTTTTCCTCATCACCATACTTGTTAGAAACCCCAACCCCCAACCCAAGCAGTATACGTTTTGGCCAATAATCTGACTTAGAGGAAGAATCTTATGAATTTCTACTTTCTACGAGTAGATTAAGAATCTCTGCCCACCCAAAATCAACAATGGTGGGAGGGGACCATGAAGTTGTAATCCAACAGAATGCGCTCTCCATCTTCTTAGAGCTATCCTCATCCTATATTCAGTATTTTTATCAATCAATCAAAAGAATTTGTTAGAGAAAACCAACACAAAAACCATCTTTTTATTTATTTTGGTACAAAATCACAAAAAAAGCACAGCCGACACAGTCGGAGACTTACCCCGACCAAAGAGAAGGAGAGTAAGCAGAACATTAGAGTGAAAGAGTACTGTTGGCCGACCTTCTTTTTTTCCCTTATTCAAAGTGCTATACTTCCTTAATCTTTTCTCACCTTCTTCTTTCTTCAAAAGCGTCCATTGAGCATCATAATGAACTTTAGCAATAGATTCTTTCTAATGCATCAAACTTACAAGCTCATCAAGTAAAGCTTGGTCCTCATAGAACAATGGAAGACATTCTTTGACACCAGTCAACGGTCCGTGAAACGTATTCTGAGCTGAAATGAATGCTTGGACCCTGAACAAATAAACAGCTGGTCATCTAGATCTCTTCAACATCATCATAAGTTGTTTCTTGTTCTCACTGAATTCAACAGCATAGTTTTCTTCTTCTTTCTCCTTTCCCTTACAAGAATGTAATCTTCATTGAAGGAGTTAGAGTTCAACAAGATCAACATCCAATCATGACCTTTTCCTTTTTTGATTCTCCTGATTCTTAAGAAAGTCTACAATGAAAGACAGTCTTGAACTTTTCCTGTTACCCCCTGTTTAAAGACCTTTCTCCTAAAACCTTGCTGCTAGTAGAGTATCCCCAACAGAACGCCTTCTTCTTCTGACTTGCAATCAACTTACCCAATTGATCTAGGGGTATAAGTATAGTCAGAAGGACAACCAACAGGTCTCATGAAACAGAAGTTAGAGACCTACCATCAATAACTCAAAAGGCAGTCATCATTCAGAGGTTAGTCCCGAAACTACTTTTAAGCAACATAACAAGCCTTACTTGACTATCTGCTTCAGCCCAAAATGAGTAAAGGTAAAAGAGATCTGTGCTAGCATAGTTCTAGCAGCTCAGCTATCAAATGAGATGTCCTAGTTCTTCATATTTGCCGACAACCATTTTGCTGGAGTCCTTGCAATAACTAATCTCTCTTGATTCCTTTCTTGTACAAAACCTCCCATCGTCAATAACTGATTCTGAACTCTGTTCCACATGAACACACCCCTGATGGTCTTCACTTATGTCTAAGGCTTATTTTCCCCCATACTAATCTAAAACCCACAATCACAGATCATGAAGCATATCAATAATGTCCCTCAATCCCAATATCCCTTGTAAGCAGCCAAAGAAAAACACCCAAACTGAATTTAACTACAGTCATCGAGTACCACTCAAGCAGTACATCTACTTCTTCCTATTTACACACCAAACACCAAATTACCCACATTACCAACAACCCACCACACTCTCTAAACTACTGAAACAGTTCCTAAACACACACAAATAAATCCATTATGGAGCTAAATTCTAAAAAACGGTGATTAACAACCTAACTCACTAGACACAACTAAATCATACACAATTAAACAAACACCAACTTCTACTCCCTCTCTTAGCCAAACCCTGAGCTATTAACTCCCCAATCCACTTCCCTTCCCTCTCCCTCCTACAGCCAGCCCAGCAAGCACCCCCGCAAGCCAAGGTATACAGTGCTGGACCCCCACACCACTCACCAACCCACTCCACCCACCGCAAACCCATTAAATAAAAAAAAAAAACCCCTCAACACACCCCCCCCCCCCTAAACCAAACACCCCCCCCCCCCCCCAGAACCACAACAAGCCGACGACATGCCCCCCATCATTTGTGCCATAAACAGCTTCACTTCCATCCATGTTTCCTCCTTTGCAAAAAAAAAAAAAAACAAAAAAAAACCACACAAGTAAACCACCTACCTCACCCCTAACTACTTACCTAGAACAGGAATGATATTCTTTAGATCCAAAAACTGTTAACACACAAAATACACATCCTTCTTTCTAAGATCTCTAAGTATCCACCTGCAGATCTAATCAACGAACTTAAAAACTTTGAAGATAATATAAGATGAAGAAACAAGAACACACTCCTTGTCAACAGTGAAGAAACATTTTCCTTATTATATTTTTTATTTTGCTTTCTCTTGCTTTTTTAATCAGCTTCTCTTATTCTTATCATAAAAACATAAACCAAACACACACCACTACACCCCCCAAAAAGCGACCCGCCCCGCCAAGCCCCCGCCACCCCTCACACCCACCACGCACCACAAAAACTACATAATATCAACGACAAAGGCCCTGCAGACAGAGCAGGAAACCAAAGGAGAGGCCCCCTGCATTTCATATCACCTAAATTAAGGAACATTCTTTTTTAATTTTGTTTTTTATTTTTATATTACTAATAGATATATATGTTTATTTTCCACACTACCACCACCCCGCGCCCATAAGAAATTCATTAAAATCCAACCACTAGATCATATCCTCCAGCCTATGACACACCTGCTCTAGACCAAACCTGTCAATTAATAGCATAATCTTTGAGATCCCTTTCTCTCTTCTGGATGCCTGAGCACACATTAACAATTTATATTTTTTATTTTTTTTATTATAAATTTATATAATTTAATAATTATTTTTTTTATCATTTTTTTTAAATTAAATTAAAAAAGAATTAGACCTCTTTTAGGAAACCCCAAGGTCTAAACACATAAACCTACCCTAGGGATACCCCTAATGGCGTTACATACACAACATTCTGCGAGATTCCCCCGCACCACAACACCCACAACCCCCCTCCACTCAGTCACCTCCCCCCAAAAGGTACACCCCATAAATATGAATGAAAAACTCAAGGCACTCCATATATGACACTTACCTTTAGTGGAAGATACCTACAGCTAGTGAACCAAAAGACAATACTTTTCTTAACCCAAAATAAGATTATCCAATATTCAACAAAATTATCTTGGGTCATTTGTGTCTGTGCGGAGATCCTTGTGGAAGACGACCTAGTATAAGGTGAAAAACAAACTTGAAGTTCAACTAGGTCTTATATTATCCAACCTTAATAATAAAGGTCCTAATACCAATCCTATTGTGAAAGAACTTACTAGCATAGAGGTACTCTAGTATCTTGGGTCTAAGCACAGTAACTTGAAAAAACACATTAGCAGTACCTTTTGAAGGAACTGGATTAGTGTCATTTTCGTCTGGCAGTACGTTTCATTTTCAATCCTTCCCGATAATAAAGTACTTACGCTGATGGGATAAAAGATTTCTTTGGTGAGGGTACTTAGAGTTTCCTGAGAATTTACTAAGGTTCACCCCTAATGATGTTGTTCCAAGACTGGTCTTTTGTGTCCCTTGAACACTGGCGTTCCCTTAGGTTATGAGATTGGGTTTGATTGAAGGTCTTTTCCCGTTAGTAGGTTACAATCAATTGATTAGGTGATCAGGACTGGTAACATAACAAAACATGTCTTAACCCCCCCCAATGTGCCCAACTCCCTTTTTTTTATCCAGATCCTAATGACCACAATGTCTTGACTTTTAAGGTGCCCTGTTTTCAAAAGATGTTTCACAACTTATTTTTCTAAGTCAAAACCGTCTTTTCTTTTTTTATTTTCTGAAATTTCAAAATCAGGCTCTCTTCATCATACACTATCAACCCAAGTCTTCATAAATGACTTTGTTTCTAATCAATTTTTTGGTTGAATAAGACTTTGAATTCCTCTTGATTAACGACCTTGATCCTAAAAGCTAGTTCATCAACCCTTAAAAAAGAGACTTTTCCTAGGTGAATAATTGTGCCTGTGGGTGGAGGTACTGCTTGTACCTTTTCCCTCTTTTGAAATTTATTCATTAACAAAGGATCTGTCAAAGTTCGTCCCCAGATGAATTGACACTTTCCTTACACTATTAGAATCAACCCCAAATCCTATAACATGATTTATCCGGACAAATATCTTTGTTTGTTGAGGAACTTCATTTTAAAGTACAAAAGAAGCAATTTGTCGCCATTTTTCAATTTTTACCTTGAAATCATCTCTTTCTTTTAAGATTTGATCTAGTTCTTTTGTTTTTTCTTCTTCTTTCTCAAATCCCTCATTATAAAGTCATTATACCATCTGTTCATACTTAACACTCCCCATGCATATTCCATTCTTTTCAATGTGTTTTAAAGTATGTGACTTTCCTGACTTTTTTCTAATGACCTCTAAAGCTCATTTGATATCCTAGAATTTCACAACCTAACTAATCCTTTTGGGAAAATTGTTCTCTTTTAGTATTGATAGTTTTCAAAGCAATACTTTTTATAAGATTTACTACATTTGGAATAGTAAGGTACCACTGAGTTTGTAGCCATCAAGGCTAAAGATGCACCTGGTGTAATCATAAGCTTTGGGGGTTGCTACCAGACAAAAATCCACCAAGTACCAACTTGGTCCAAAGTGCACAGGTTCTTCTGCAATCAATCTCTATGCTCTAATCATACTTCTTTTCAAATACATCCAGTCAGTGCCATCATAGCAAAGTCACTACTTGGACCATTCAAGCAGATCAAATTCCTTGGTCCAAAGTCAATTTTCTTCATTGTTGTATGTTGCCACCAAGGCTTTTTAAAAATAAGTTTGAAACCTTCAAAGCCACAATCTTCTTTTTCCGTACGACCATTGCTCTGTTTTTCCTAGATATTTTTAGGGAAATCGCACTCCCTAGCAAAAAAAAATTACCCTAACTTTTTGACATTATAAAAATTAAAAGCATTCAAATCTTTGACTTGATCAAAAGTGTCCCATTCTTTTGGCTTGAGGTCGAATTGGGTTCATTTATTTCCTGTTTTTCTCATAAACTCTAACTTCCCTTATACCTTGCTGTTATCATAGCCTAGCCACCTGCCAATCGAATAGTCACTTTCTTCCAAGAATCCTCATCAATTTGCAGTAGGTCTTCATCATCATGAGTTGTAGGCATAGATGCTTGTTGAGAGAAGAAAGAACATATGATTTCATCTGAGTAGGAAGCACAGTTGGGAGCAGTTTGCCAACAAAACACAACACCCTGCTTGAGGGAGCCGAGTCATATCCTTTTGGGATATTTGCTTGATCAGCAGTACTATGTTTTTCAAAGTACTACTGCCTTGACTTCATTGGGACAAAAGGCAAATTTAGGTGAACTTGAAATTGAAACAAAAACCCAAACAACACCAACCCCTTCAATTCACATGCTTCAATAGAAAACACTTTCAAGTTGTTGTAGAGATCATCCAACTCCAATTCATCCAATCCAGGTTTGTCCCCGAATCATTGTAGCAAACTACATGCCACACAGATTGGGAGCATTCTTAGAAACTTGTGAAATTAGCATCATCTTCATAATGGGACAACACTATAGCATCAATAATCAAATCAAGAGCCATACTAAGAATATACTAAATCACACATAAGCATGAATCTACTCTTCCCTAGAACCGAAAGTAATGTCACGAATTTGTTGTTTCCAAAGATCTCTTTTGCATCTTCTTTGATGCTTTCTTACCCTCCGAAATCTGCTTTTATGGCTGACTATTAAGTTCTTCTTGCCTCTGCACAATCATGACAACAGAGAAGGATGTCTATCAGTATGGCAGAACAGCAATATGTTAAGAGCTTTCTCATTGGTTTCTTCTTGTGTTAGATCACAAGCGAAGTTTTTGTGCTAGACGATGAAGCAGGGTCATTGTGGCATTGGACTCCATTAGTAATTATATCCACATAATAGCATATGATCAGTGATGGCAATATACTGTCGCATCTTCATCTGACCATAGGTCATATCACCCTTCATGATCATGGGAATCTAGAGTAGTGACAGATGAGGTGGGAGGGATAGGTTCAGCTTTAGACATCTTTTTGAGTTTGGAAAGGTTTTGAATGATTAATGTTCTTCTAGATTAGAGTCTCTACACAAGCTCTAATACCACTTGTAGGATCGATATACCTTAGTATAATAAGCCTTTATTTAGCACTGTAAAGGATGTTACATACTATTCCTTGAATACACTCCAAGTCAATAACAATGAACACTGAAATAACCTAACCACTAACGAAACTAAGTTTAACATATCAAGAAGCACACACCATGATTAACAAACGATTTGTATTACCAACAAATCAAACACAACCTTGAATCTGCCTATAGTTTTGCAGATCCCTAATACAAATACTATATCATCTAATACTTTCTAAACTAAAACTAATGCTATTTGTTATTGTTGTTTTATTGTTGTTCGTATAGTGAGGTGTCATCTAAGCCTTCCCTAGATATCCCTTTTAAAAAACGTAAGGATAACTCTATAATCATGAACCGTTAATTACTCTCCGTAGTAAGCGCGAATGATGTGAATAGATCTATTTGGGTTGGACTCCCCGTTGGTGTACCCAGTTACGTGTAACCAATTGCACATCATTAGAAATCACGCGGGTATTTTGGCAAAGGTGCCCGCAGGGGCAATATTATCATTATAACCTAAGGCATCGGATTCATGAGCTAATGGCAATAATAAATTATGTTTTCAATACTGGGTGTATATCAACGTAACCCAAATATCGCATTTGCATTCAAATTATATTACTTAAACCTATGGATTTCACTCAACCTTTGTGTTGACTTTTTAGCATGTTTTATCTCAGGTAACTAATGGCACGGAGTGATGAGGACACGAAGATGGAAAAACCGTTATCATTCAAATGTTGTATTTTAGATTCTGGAAACCTCTCGTTTGTAAAAACTCTGAAGAAATAATGAATGATAACTTATTTTCAAAAACGACTCTTTTGATTCGTTTTCTATGATTATGACTGTTGTACCCTTGAAGTAATACCCCAGATTAGCTTCCGCTGCTATATGTAAAAATGGGGGTGTTACATCAAGAGCCGCCATATGCTTTACCGGAGGCTCTATTGGCTCCAGTTATTCATGAGGATCCTAGGGATCCGTATATTGCCGCACGAAATGATGCCACTGCTCCTGCTACTGATAATGATGATTCACCTACTCAGAAGGAGACTTCACCATCTGAGCCACAAGGATCTCCACCTCGTGACTCTTAGTAGTTTAGTTTCATTAGTAGTATCTTTTATTCTGTAATCACTAAACTGAATCTTCAGTTAGTAGAATTGATGCCATTGGTTGTAACGATTTGTGTCATTTTGTGAAACAATGCAACTATGTATTAACTCTTTTTGGAAATGAATGATGAAAATGGCTATCTTTTGATTTACTACTTGATGTTGTTGTGATTGTTGTTATTATTGGTTCGTTTGAATATGATGTGATTATGCCATTATATAAATACTCATTGAGGCTTTCTTTGTGTTGTGATAGAATCATGCCACCAAAACCAATGAGCCAAGCTGCTATTGAGCGACTCATCACTGAGAGGGTCAATGCTGCTGTGGAGGCAGAGCGAGAAAGGCAGGTAAACACAATGGGACAAGGAGGAAATGCTAACGAAGCTGGGGGCCAAGGTGGGGCGCCAACTGCTCGAGAATGTACCTTTTTAGGATTTATGAAGTGCAACCCTACGGTCTTCCATGGACACGAGGGAATTGTTGAGCTAAGTAGATGGTTTGAGAAAACAGAAATGGTTTTTGGGATAAGTGAGTGTGCTGAAGCGAGAAAGGGCGTGCCTTGACGTGGTGGAATTCCCAGGTTGCAACGATGGGATTAGAGGCTGCTAATCAGATCGGTTGGACTGAAATGAGAAGGTTAATGATAGAGGAGTTTTGCCCTATTAAGGAAATTCAGCGAATGGAGCACGAACTATGGAATTTGAAGGTTAAGGATTTTGACATATCTGCTTACACTAAGCGCTTTCATGAGCTGGTTCAACTATGTTCGGAAATGGTCCCGACCGAACGCAAGAAAATTGAAGCTTATATCCGGGGATTAACTGACAACATCAAGGGTACAGTTATTGGATCCAAACCTACAAGCCTGAATGAAGCTGTGCGCATGGCACATGCCTTGATGGAACAAAAGGCTCAAGCTCGAATAGAAAGGATTGCCGAGGGCAATAAAAGGAATTGGGAAAGTTCACAAGGTGGTAACAACGGTAATAACATAAACAACAATAGGGACAACACCCGCCATAACCAGCAGAACAATCAGAGGCAGGGGAATGCGTGAGCAATGACCACCGCCCATGATGAGCAAGGTGGGTATGCTGGAAATAAACCGATCTGTAATCATTGTAAAAAGCACAACGTTACCATATCGACTCATCCGTTGAACATCGAATGTACAACGTTTTACATATCGACTCATCCGTTTTGAAAATCGAATGTAAACATTATCATTACGCTCATCCGTTGAAAATCAAAATGTACATCGTTACATATTACTCATCTATTGGACATCGAATGTACACGATACCATATCGAATCATCGTTGAACATCGAATATAACTACGTTACCTTATCGCTCGATTCATTATACATCAAATGTACATCGTTACCATTGATCATAGTTAACTTCTTATGGTATAACCCATAGCATATTGACTCATCCAGTTGAACTCTAATGTACAAACTATACCATATCGACTCTCCGGATTGACACATCGAATGTACAACATTACATTCGACTTAATCCGAGTTCAAACATCGAATGTTATAACGTACTTGATCGAACTCATTCATTCAACATCTAAGGGTACACAACGTTGCCATATCGACTCATTCGTTGAACATTAAATGTACAACGTTACCATATAAATAATAACTATATATTTGTTCGCCTGGTGGGAAGGACGAAGAAATGTATTATGGTCAGCTTTAAGAAATCCTCGAGTTTGACATAGATCGAAGGACTAAAGTCATAACATCTTGTCATAAAGAAACAACATGAACAAATTCTGACAAAAAGGTGAGGGTTTTTTTAAGATGATCTAATTCATTATCGCAACACAATTCAAACAATGCTTATACCTTGAAGATTAAGGCTTAAACGACAACATCATTGGAAGGACATTCGAACCCTAGTGAATCATAAAAAGTTTTTGGTCACGGGGGTGTCATCGTGGTAATGGAAAGATCCTGATGATATACTTTTGATAACTCATCTGATCTCCACTTTCTAAGTTTGAATGATTGGTTAAATGCGACTTGCATTTAGAATGGTCAATCAACGAGGTTTTGAAGCAATACAAGATTTCATTGATTCTTATCAAGACGATGATATTCTTGATGATGAAGACACCCTTCCTCATGATTTAGCAGATTCTGATGATGAAGACCTCGTTAATGTTGAGGATGATGATGGTTGTAAATGTTGTTTATTCTAGTGAAGAAGAAGATTGATCTTGAGTTGTAACTTGCAAAAGACACTTATATATTTGAATGAATGAATGAAATTGTTGTGGATTGTTTAAATGTGTATATTTATTTAGATATGTATGTATTTGGATGTGTGCATGCCTTTATTTTTTTTTATTTATTATTTTGTTCATGAATTTTTATATGTTATCCTAATTGTACTTGTACAGATGTCAGCAGATGTTGCACGGGGCCACGGCGGTGACGGTGGCAGTGATAATCGTCCCTTTACACACCATATACGCACCGGTTGTAGGGGTTGTTTCGTTAACCGAGGTAAGAATTTATGGATTATTGTAATACAAGCATAAATTTGATACATTGAATTTGCTTGCCTTGAATTTTTATAACTTTATCACTCACTTGATTTTGCAAGCAAAGGCACCCGAATACCCAATTTGGGTGGCAAGAAAGCGGGCAGACTGCATACCCGCCAAGAGACCCGAAACCTCGGGTTAAAGAAGATCACTGATGACAATGGCCCCGTACAGATCCGGTTTGAGTGGGATGATAAAAAGACACCTAATGCCTCTCGGTGACCATGTGTCTCATTGGTCTTACTACCTCGGGGAGCTCATTAGGGAGATGCCTTTGTTGTACTACCCTTCTTGGCCCCAGGTCCAGGCGGAGGAGCGGAGCGCGACGAAACTGCAAAGATTCGGGGTCAGTTTTTATTTTATTATCTTTTAGGTTTATTTCATTTATCATGTTCATTTGTTTATTGTGTATATTTATCTAAAATTCATTTATTTTTTTTATATCATATAAATAAATAAAACAAATTTGATTAAATATATATAATTATATCTGTAAACTCTGTCTTTGTTTTGTTTTATATGATTGCAGACCCATTTGACTTGAAAAGCCTCACATGCACGATATCCCACGTTGGACGATATCAATGCGGGCATTCTAGCAAGCATTTGCAAAAAGTTGTTCAATACAACAAGGCTTCATCAAGGCACACTCATTAGGTATAAACCCGAGACGGGACTCATGAGTGGAGAGCATCAGGGAGAGCGACGTCCCGAGGAACATTAATCGGCAGTTGGGTTACCCATATGTCCTTTGGGAATGATCCCAGGAACCAAGCCGTAAGCCGCTCAAAATTTCGCCAAACCCAGGAAAAGACATGGTAATATGCCGAAGGATCCAGGTCACTTGCTCGTTTAAGATCAGATGGTAATAAACTATTATAATTATTTTACTTACATTACACACACACACACTACACACACTCACACACATATTTATATATATTATATATATATATATATATATTATATATATATATATATATATATATATATATTATGTTTAATTTATATATATATGATTTTACGCTTGGGCACTTGGTGTATGTGACTTTGTTCGTTTTTTAATTTGTTTCATCTTATATACGTGTGTATGTGATGTGTTTCAAAAGCTTTAAATTTATAAGACTGAAAATTCCGGACAAATCTATATAGAAACACTCGGGGAAAAAGTAATACCCTCGTTTTAATATTAGTGTTGTTGATTAAGTCAGGTCGTTCCACAGGAGATTGGCAATTCTAAGATAAAGTCGATAATATTACAAAAAAGGAAATTATCTTATAGGTTGTCACAGATCTAAAGATAATGGTCTAATTTAATGATTTAGAGGACATGTTTGGTTAAGGAACGATACATATTATGGATAAACTTGAATGATTCACGGATGAAGTTATAATCGATTTAAGAATGTTTAGTTGCTTAAAAATATTGTCTATTATTCATAATGAAAAATCCTTTTGGCCTTTATCTTTAATTATGAAAATGCTTTAGGTGTGATTCGTGTTTTGACGATGAGTAGTATAAGCTTGCTTAACCAAAGTTGTTAGAGCATAATATGGGTCAGCGTTTAAACACTTTTGTACTTAGGTCAATTTCTTTTGTTTATTAGCCAATTCCTCACATGATAAGGTTAGTCGTTGTTGGACAGAGACTTTCTTGGAAATCAGCAGCCACTTTACGGGGTCTTTTCGGACCTATATCTGGGGGAAAAGTTGTAACCAAACTAAAATTAGGATAATTTAATTCTAAAACATCAGCTCATATTATTCACATCAAAAGTTCATTCAAAGAGTCAAGTTTGATCTATAATATCCATATAACTCCTAACTAAACATGTTTATCTACTCAACAATCATAAGAGCAACACATATAACAACTATGATAAATTCAGAACTCATATCATAAAAGGATGAAAACGTGTTTCTTTACTAAGTTTCAAGAGTAAAGGATCCAAACTAACAATTCCTTCTAGAACAGAGACATAACTTGATAGCTAACACCTCCAACTTCTGGATTTAAGAAACTTCACTTGCTCTTCTTCTCGGAAAAGGATGAAGATGAAGGTTTAACCTTTAAATCTTCCTAAGAACTTAAATCAACTTCTTGGAGAATGATTTAGGGAGTGTATGAACTGATTGTTGGTGTTGTAGATGAATGAATTGCTTCCAAAATCGTGCTCCTATTTATAGTGATGATTGGGCAATTCAAGAGTTGCATCATTATGATTATTTAGTAACTGACGCAGAAAGTGCGCCTCACTTGCATAAAAGTGCGCCACACATCCCTAATAAATGGCTTGCATCCAACACGCTAACAAGTGCACCGTACTTGGTAATAAAACCAGCGCACTTGTGCCTCTGACTTTAATAGTCCCTTTATAGAACCTTCTTTTGACGAATGTTAGTTATAATTAACCAAATTTCTTACACGTTAAAGTCTTCTTTCCACATTTAATCCTAAAACAATATTTATACAACAAACGACCAATTCTTGCAATATTTATTGCATTAGTACATGTATTTTTCGCTTAGTACATATATTTCTTACATTTCTAAGGGATATTTTATCTATATTTGGAGCATTATCAAATCCCCCCATACTTAACTTATTGCTTGTCCTTAAGCAATCAAAGCGAAAGAATTTCGTTCCATCAGATTAGAAATCATAAGCATAGATAACGCGACAAAGCAACTCATGAAGTTTCAGATAAGTTTTATTTTTCACTCACGCTCAAGTTAGTGATAAGGGTAATAAACGAGAGTCACTCAAACCCGCAGACATGAAATGTACAAATTACCATAAGCTTGTACTAGAAACTAAACTCCACTGACATGGCGTAAGCACCAGACATTATCTTCGAAAGAGGTTACATACTAGTAAGTTTCGGGTTTGTTTTGTTGAAAAGAGTTTATAATTAAATAATGATCCATCTTATCTGTTATTCCATCGAACTTCTTCGTTTAGGTGATACTCAGACATTCAGACTTTTTATTTTATTTTTTATGATAACATTCTTGGGATAATAAGATATTCTTGCAGTTACGCGCAACACTTCAAACATATAAAATTAATTAAAAAGTTTTTTCAACAATGTAGTTCATTTATATTTTCCATTTTAATAATACCTCTTAATCAGAAAAATGTTTATATCACGCAAGCGTGATCTTACTGCGGTCTCGAAAAGATTTCAAGCACAAGTTCTAGAATTTACAAATCAACACTCATAATTTTCAACGGATACCACTGTTCCAAAAAAGCGACAAAGACCATACATACACATCCGTAATGACGGAATAGACATATATGAATGCAATCAAACCCTAACTCGAACAGACTAAAGGCATCAATTATCTTGGGTATTATAGATGGATACCCGAAATATTAAAGTCTAAGGGCGAACCTTAATTTTAATTGGTGGCATAATATGCTAGTAACGTTATCTATCTCGAGTCAGATTGCTTATGATCATGAAAATTTTAAATTTGGTTTTAAATGTTTTCACTTTTCCAGGTTATCTCCCCCCATACTTAATATGAGCATTGTCCCTAACGCGAAAGATTATAGAGAAAAGATAAATAGGGAAAGTGAAATATACTTTTTGAATATGCGACCTATCATTCAACTATGTCTAGTTACGCCTAACAAGTGAACTAGAATCATAAGAGCTCACCATAACATGATTTTTTACTAAGGACCAATAGGGATCACAAATATGTCTAATCATTGTCTTAATTATGGAGCTTAGTTGGACCGGCAGGTGACCCGTAATGTTTCAACAAGTATGTTCTTAATTAGTTGATAAAGCTTTGAACAGTGAACTACACATAAATATAAAAATACCGTCAAGCAGTAAGGTGGTAAAGTCCTCGATGGGCTAGGGTTTAACAAGATCACCATTGCTTTAATCCCTAGATAGATTATAATTAAACTAAAAGGATGCTTTATGCGTATTCGTTAATTGTGACAGGATTCAACGTATCTAGGTCTAGGATGATGTCCCGCCTAAGTCTTAGGAATGATATGCCGGCTATCAGATAAAGAAATCAATGCACGAAACAAACAAACCATCGTTAATATCGGATTTAATATGGCTAATAACGGTTTTCTATCATTGGCTTTTGACCCTGTCTCTTTTATCTTCTGATTGTTTTCTTGCATGTTTATTGTGTTTAGAATTGATTATTGTCATCATAAAACCAGTGCCAGTCTCTCAGGCTAAAAAATCCCCATTACCATTAGAACTAGGTTTAGCATAGGTTTAACAAGTAATTAGAATTAACTTAATTATTAGTAACTTAAAATACTGAATTAATTTAAGGTTAACGACCTCGCCTTATTGTTTCGACACCCTACTTACCATGAAACTCCCATCTGACTGGGTACACTGCCCGTTAAAGTGTTGTTTTAGGATAAGTCGGCTAAATATAAATTTAAAACTTGGTAATCAAAAAATGACCCA
>BQNB010002297.1:0-57500 GCA_026074375.1 Tanacetum coccineum | reverse complement strand
ATACGGCGGATCCATAGGGGTTTGATACGGCGTATTTAGTGTCTGGGAAGACAGACTCGATAAAACAATAAAAATTACAATTTAAACAATTAAAAACAACCGGGTTATCTCCCGGTAAGCACTTTTCTTTCAGCTAGTCTTTAAGTTAGACTTTTTATTTTCCCTTCATTCAATCTCCATTCGCTCGCGCTCCGTCCCCGTGACGAATCTCTCCATAATCTTTGTGGTATTACACAAAACTGTTTGCAAAATGACATGCCGAGCATAACACCACTTGTTATATCCACATCGTCAATAATTAAAAAGCCTGAAATAATAGAAAAATACCCAACAAAAATAGGTATGTCAGTCAAAGTCCCTGCTAGATTCTTCCCTTCATGATCACCCTTGTCCTTGATTATAGAATTATAAAAACGTTTAGTCATAATATTAGTGGACAATGAAGGGAGATAATCAGTATTAACATGTTTATACCCAATCATACAAGAAAAATTCATTTTGTAACAACTTTCATCAGTAGGCTCATTAATAAAATCAAGGATTGGCTCAAATTCATCTTGATTCATTCTAGGTTCTAGAGGCATATCTAAATCATTTAATTTAATATAATTACCATTGAGTAGTTTAAATGATTCATTAATAGCCTCTCCTACAAACTTAATTTTAGAATCAAGATCCGTCCTTTCTTTTACCATATAGACCCTTCTAATTATGCTAATAGCTGGTTTAATACTTTTGAAAACAAGTTTCTCTTCTCCAACCCTTAAAGTAATTTTTCTTTTGAAAACATCTATCTTGGCATGAGCGGTAGAAAAGAATGGTCATCCGAGGATCAAAGGGACATCGTCATCCTCAGGTATGTCCAAGATAACAAAGTCTATGGGAAAAAAAGAATATTACCAATTTCTGAACTACACTTTTTCAGCTACACCCAAAGATGTTTAATTGTTCTGTCAGCCAGTTTAATAGTTAACCTAGTGTGAGCTAAATTACCTAGACCAAGGTTGGAGTAGATAGAGAATGGCATAACACTAACACTTGCTCCTAGGTCAACAAGGGCTTTATCAAAACAAATATCATGAATAAAACAAGGTAGAATAAAGCTCTCTAGGTCTTTTTCTTTCTAAGGCAAGGTGTGATCATATGTTTCTAGAATCTTAACTTCACGTGCCTCCTTCTAATCATTACAGTAGTAACCATGTAGTCAGGTAGGAAACAGAACTATTTCAAAAGATAAGCTACTATACTCTGCATTTGATACGGCGTATGGTCCTGATCCTATACAGCGTATTGCTGATGAATTAGATTTAGAAGTTGAGATCGATTTTACATGGTCCCGTGGGTTTGGTTCTGTTGAGCCGGACAGACCTTCGATTCCTCTTTCTTGTAAGACTTTGCTCATTTGACCAATTTGAATTTCCAAGGTCTTAATCGATGCTCCTTGATTTCTTATACTTGCATCGGTAGAAGCTCGAATCTCCTTGATTATGTTCGAGTTCTCTTTGCTGACTCAGCCATGAATTTGGTCAGTGATTCCTCCAATGTTTGTCTTCGATCAGGGTACAAAGAATTTCCATTGTTGGTGTTTGGTAGAATCCTGGCCATTGCTGCTCTATATTCTTCTTTCTAGGATGAATAGGTGCTCTGAAATGTGTGTAGTAAGCCTCTTCAAGAGTCTTCCCCTCTTCCTTGAGAGGACAATCCTTTGTGTAGTGTGGTCCTTTGCATAGTTCGCATCCGACCTGAGCAGCATATACTTTCTCATTGACTTTCTTAATTTCTTTCCCGAGGTTTTTGAGCTGGGCTTGTATAGCATCTAGTCCGTCAAAAGTTTCAGTACTTCTAGCTTTTAAGGATGTTCCGTTATGCCATTTCTGAGAGTATTCGACCATTTCTTGGATGGCTATTTTTGCATCAGCAACAGTTTTATTGGGAATGGCCCCTTTAGAGTCAAGGATTTATCTGGTCGGAACATTGAGCCCATTATAAAACAATATTACTTCATGCATATCAGTCAAATAATGTTGCGGACATTTCATCAAGAGTTCTTTATATCTTTCCCAAGCTCAAAAAAGGCTTTCGTCTGGTTCTTGCTGAAAGTTGTTAATTTCCTCCATTTTCTTTGCTGTATGAGCAGAGGGGCAATACTTGTTTAGAAACTTCATTGTCAGGGTTTCTAGTTTGTAATCGAACCTGATGGTTCGTTCCTGAGCCAACGACTTGCGGCTCCAGTTAAGGACATGGGAAAGCTCGAAGCATTACTTGATCTTGAGTCACTTCGAGAATATGAAATAAGTCAATGATCTCATTAATTTTCCGATGTTTTCCGTTTGTGTCCTACAAGTTCCTGAGACGCTGAAAGTATTTTTGCGAAGTCCATAAGAAATTGCCCTTTATAATATAAAGTTGAGTTTTATTCGATTAATCTTGAGCCTAACAACTCCTGGCCCATAGTTTCTATGGGTTTTGCTGATGTATTGCTCCATTGTTTCCGTCATAATTTATGCAGTTTCTTCCTCTGAATGTTCTTCGATGTCAGAAAATAAATTGAGCTCTGGTGAACTCGACTCACAAGACCAGGTGTCTCGAAAAGCCTCCTTTTTTAGCGAGATACTCTTTTCGGGTTTTCAAAAGGTGTAATTAGTTCCTTAGTGGAACTCCTTGTCATGCATCACCTGAAACAGAGGATAATAAATCAGTAGGATAGGCTCTTTGAAAAGAATACAGAAAATTAAATACGGAAATCAATTTTAGTTCTGCTACTGTATCAAATGATCAATACGCCGTATTCAATTAACTTGAATACGCCGTATGGGTCTGCTGAAGGTTAGTACGCCATATTAGTTTTACAGAATACGCCGTATTGTTTGGAAGAACAAATACGTTGTTTAGAGTGCAGGGATCAATACGTTGTTTTGAGTAGAAAGGTCGATACGTCGTATCTATCTGGTGGATATGGCGTATGAGTTGTTCTGTCAGAACAGGATACTTAGAAAACAATTAAATAATGCAGGAATTTAAACACACAATTAAATCACACAATTAAATACAAAAAAAATAAATTAATTAAATTATTCTAAGCTAATGGTTTGAAATACTAATAAAATTAAAGGTTAAACTTTTTCACTCCTCGGCAACGGCGCCAAAAACTTGATGTGCTGTCGTGTAGTTTAATTTATTGATTACCAAGTTTTAGATTTATATTTAGCCGACTTATCCTAAAACAACACTTTAAC
The DNA here is from genome assembly GCA_026074375.1 of Tanacetum coccineum. Taxonomy (NCBI): domain Eukaryota; kingdom Viridiplantae; phylum Streptophyta; class Magnoliopsida; order Asterales; family Asteraceae; genus Tanacetum; species Tanacetum coccineum. The sequence continues at coordinate 54,264 of BQNB010002297.1, read as the reverse complement.
GGGCAGTGTACCCGATCGGGTGGAGTTTCATGGTAAGTAGGGTGTCGAACACTAAGAGCGAGGTCGTTAACCTTATATTCTATCAGTATTTTAATTAATCTAATTAAGTTAATTCTAATTACTTGTTAAACCTATGGCTACAACCTAAGTTCTAATGGTAATGGGGATTTTTTTAGCCTGGAGACAGGCACTGGTTTTATGATGACAATACACAATTCTAAACACAATAAACATGCAAGAAAACAATCAGAAAGATAAAAGATCGGTACAAGTCCCCAAATGATAGAAAACCGTATTTTAAAAAAACACCCCATATTAAATCCGATTAAACGCTGGTTTGTTTGTTTAGTGCAATGATTTCTTATCTCGAAGCGGCATATCATTCCTAAGACTTAGGCGGGACATCATCCTAGACCTAGATACGTTGAATCCTGTCACAATTAACGAATACGCATAAAGCATCCTTTTAGTTTAATTATAATCTATCTAGGGATTTAAAGCAATGGTGATCTTGTTAAACCCTAGCCCATCGGGACTTTACCCACTTACTGTTTGACGGTATTTTATATACTGGTAGTTCACTGTTCAAAGCTTTATCAATTAATTAAAAACATACTTGTTGAAACATTACGGGTCACTTACCGGTCCAACTAAGCTCATAATTTAAAGACAAAGATAGAACATTATTTGTGATCCTATTGGTCCAGTAATATAAAACACGATATGGAGAGCTCTCCTGATATCTAGTTCCATCCTTTGTTAGGCGTAACTATGACACAGTTAATGATAGGTCCGCATAAACAAACACTTAACAAGCACCATTTGGAAAACATAATTAAACTTTCAGCGATAAATTAAGAAATCGATTTTAAAATAAACCAAACATTAAACCTTCATTAAGATGGCTAATACCCTAGGGTATTAGCCTATAACCATTATAATTATAAAAGCGTGATCAAATAACCAAGGTAAACTAAACGTTTTATCGAACGATACTAAAAATTAATTGATTACAAGAGTATAGGAATTACACGGTGTCTTATAAGCCAATCGAGAACAATGCTCGACCTTTGGTTGCTTTTTTTCTCAGAAATGATCGTCACTTTTATGTGTATGGTAAAAGAAAATGATTTTGCACATTGAAAACTCATTTTGAGTCTTCTATTTATAGTGTTTGAAAAAGACTGGATATGCCGAATAGTGTGTTTTTCCTTGGAGTGTGCGCTAAGTTTATAATCAATCAGATATAACTTCCCAAATTATAATTATTTACCAAATCTTTGAATAGTTATCCAGCTGGATACGGCGTATGAAGAAACATAGATACACCGTATTGGTAAGTGAAAATATGCGTTTTCTTGTGAAGTCCAGGCGTTGATACGCCGTATCTCCTTTTGTGTATACGACGTATTGAGTAGAATTAATCAATCGTTTAAATAACATCGTGTTAAGCTCCAAAAAGTGCGCCTTTTAGCATGTCTTCATAAATCACTCCGTAATTACTACAATTTACAAATTTAAGCAATTAAGTAACGATTCTTACAATAATTATATAAAAGTGGATAATTTATTCAGGATAAATGATGGTATAAATGAACGTTATTTGATGTCATCATGTACTCCACAAAAAGAATTATTGCAGTAACCAAAGTGAAAGTTATGAAGTGGTATGATTACGGCTATCTGGAAGAGATTGAAGTTCGAAGAGAAGATCAACAACTATACAAGTTCAAGGAAGGTGACTCCCAATACTTTAATTGCATGATATTAAAGACATGCTGCTTCTCTTGGTTCAAAAGAAACTCCCTAATCTTGAAAGAGATGTCATTTTTGACTTAGGTGTGGCAATTACGGATGTTTCCTATACATATATTCATCCTTAAGCGAGTGGAACCTTCAATGGGATTCGAAAGCGACCAAAAGAAGCTCAATATCACCAAGCCAGAGACATTCAGGTCCGACAACTCTAACAGAATTGCATACACTACATACAACAATCCTCAAGGAATTATCTATGAATACAAGTACAAAAAAACAGGTTGATGCGCACGGATAAACTCTACAAGTTCAGTGACGGGACGCTCACATCTGTTAGATCCGTTCTTCATGATATTGCTTCAAACCTAAAGATGGATTACTTGTTGAAGAGAAGATGGAGTAGTTTAGACAGAAAGAGGTCTCGCACATGATCAAGGCTATCGATCAGCTGCTACTAGAGAGTAAGGTTTAATAGAGGAGCCTGGATAAGTTCGTTGGTATGGAGAGATTATGGGGAAGAACCCTCAGTACTGCTTCAACACAATAATGACTTTTGTCATATTTTGTAATTCTATTTCAGGTCAATCTTCGTAATATAAACTTGTGCATATGTATATAAGTAATTGTAGGACTTAAAATAGGCATATATATGTTTGAGTAAGAATATTTAAAGAATTTCTAGTAAATTCAAAAATTTTCAAACTAACATACACAAAAACCATATAATTCCTTCATACTTTAAGGGGTAGTCATCAAAATGTTCCCAAAAATAATCTGTAAATATAAGTTAGAACATTTATCCTCCCAAATAATATTTCTACAAATTTGAATCAATTGCTATCCAAAAATATCAAGAGATTTGACATTTTGATAAGGGGGAAGAGAGTGATTAAATAATAATAAACTTATAAAAATGTGATCTGAATGCTCATTGTGAACTCCTTCCTCTATTGCAAACATTTTCGGTTATCGATGCACATATGCAGGGGGAACTTTTCTAAAACGTAAAACCATCGAGGTACTAAATGTTTAATTTATATCAAAGTACCTTGATCGATGTTTTCAAATGGTTTTAAGGCTGTAAACAATACCAAAAGACCGACCCCAAGTATTAAATAAATTGGATTATAAGGTGTATAGGTATAGGTTGTTCGTTCTTACGATCCATCCAGAACTGGAGGATCTAACCCAGGGACATTCCAATAGATAGAATAGAAGTCCCATAGTATGATAAAAAAGAGAAAATTAGTGTAAGTCTTGGTGAGCATTGAAGGGGTTGAAGAATGAAAAAGGAAAGTTAAGATAATAGGTGAAAAGAAAGAAGCCCTCCGTACACTTAGACAAAAACCGGGTCAATACCTATGCTATCAGAAACACTAAGTTGTTGTCTGGTATTGAAGATAGTCATCATGGACCAAGTGATGCGATGCACAACCTTCCCTAGCCACTCAAGGTCTCTCAAAAGACTCTTGTATCATTTCTCACAGAGACTACACGCATTTCTATCGACTTTCTCACTCCGAGTTAGTTGGTATTGAAAAGGTGGCAGTCTGCTCCAGCCTCCGATTACTAAAACCAAATGTGCACTATTAAGTCTAGAGCTAAAAGAGATCATCCATAAATCTCACTATGACACTATTTAAATATATTTGTTGCTTACACTCTATGAAAACAAGAAATATCTTAAGAGTCCTACGCATTATCCTTGTGATATTGCTAGAACATCAGAGTGATACTTAAGTATTCACAATGATGATGGAAATCCTTCCAGAGCCAACATCAAACAAGCTCTGCGGTAGGTGACTTGTGAGATCCTATATGGATCAAACTTGTAACACTAGATATTGATTAGGTCCATATTATGCATTGACTGAATGAAGAAATTTTGTGAATATGCATAAAACACTCGAGTGTCAAAAATCACTTTAGTAAGTGACACGCCAATTGATTTTCAAATCAATTTTTGATTCAATCGGTGAGACTTTGTCTTACTGGTTCACTCATACCGTGTTGTCTGCTTTGAGACGCTCCAGTAATGAGAACGGCTAGTGCAGCTGCGAAACCCTGTCAAGGAGATTCTTTGGAATTCTACCTGATCACAGGCAGTATTTATACTGATTAACGGGGAACCGTGGTTATTGCAACCGTATTCGACGAAAGTGAACAAAGACTCTTTCGTCTATATATGTTGTTTATCACTAACCCACTTATGCAGGAAATCCTAATGGTTGTCGCTGCTGGTACAAGACAAGCCAAGATTCATAGACACATGCTCATACTCGACCGACATATGTAAAGACATTATGAAAGCTCAAGTACATGTTTCAAGACTTCCGCTACTCTAATACCGCACGTCCTTCTTGAAACAACGAAGTGTTAAAGTTAAAGAACTTCAAGAAAGATGCCTTATTCAAGCTTTCAAGTTAAAGATCAAGAAAAGTATGAGCATGTCAGCCCAAAGGTCACAAGTACACAAAATAACAAAAGATCACAAGATGATGATATAAAGAATTATGCTTTGCTGATTGAGTCTCGAAAGAAGTTCAAATTCACATACAAGTCAAAGCTTAAAAGAACAAGCACCTAGCCTAAAGTCTAAAGATCACTACGCATATTACAAGTTGAATGATAAAGATTCAAGACCACAAGCAAGGATAAAGACATTCATAGAATGCTAAACTTAATATTTTTGTAAAAGGATGTGACCTCCCTTAGGGGGAGATTGTTAAGAATCGAGAAAAGACTCGGTCACACCTAAAATATGTAGCTTGTAGGTCTAATATAGTTTTTGGAACCTTAAATAGGTAGAAAGGCCAAGGCCCATCTTAAAGCCTATGGCTGGCCAAACTAGAGTATAAGTACCCTCTTCATAGCTTGGAGAGGGTGTTGGTTGTTCACTTTTTCATTCCATTCTAGCTAATATTCTCTCTTCCTTACTCTCTCTAAAAGTGTTCATCCTTCCACTTTATCTCTCTAGTTCTTTGTCATTTGATTGTGAGTTTAGATAAATACATTTATTACTACACCTAATCTAAAATAGTATCATAATTGACGAGTGTACACATCACTAAAGTAAGAGGATTCGAAAGTACCTTGCTAGATGCTTGACCATGAGACACGTTTTTATCTTAGCCTTTTCATCATCATCCTCAACCGCTAAACACTCCAAGAACCTCTGACGAAAGCTTCTTTGTTCTTGTCCTTCGTGGTTTCAGACATTCTTCTGATAAGATGATTTGGGTTCCGTGTAACACCCCTTGGGGAGGGGGGGGGGGGGGGGGGGGGGGGGGAATTGAGTCACAGCGTAATATAGGTCTAGTGATGGTAACTTCATATACACAAGAATAATATTATATAAGAACGACCATTTAAAAGTCATTTAAAACCGATACATTGGATTTAACAAATTGTTGTTACATAAGTCTGAAACTTCACTTGTTCATTGTTTAAAATAAAAAGATTTTAGTCCATAACAAAAATATATCCCCAAAATGTAATACAACCAAAGTCTTTTATGCATAAGACTCCAAATAAACGGACCATAATGTATCCCTTTGTCTTGACCTCATTGATCTCATGAAAAACATACTTAAAACGTCAACAATAAAGTTGGTGAATTAAAAGGTATTAAAATTTAAATTGTAGGACCGCAAGATTTCCCCATGATAATGCAATAGATGCAAACATCATAAAATGTAATTACGTTTTTCTAAGCTCATGACACTGAAGCTCGACATGTATGAATTGCAAAATAAATTGCCAACATTGCCCGTGATGATGTTCTAACCCGCAACATCCCAAATCCGACATGGTATACGTTTGTTGTCCGGCTTACCGGCACAAGAGCATAACCACCCGAACGGGGATGTCAATCTCAAATAGATCTATTTATAACATTCGCGCTCACAACAAGTAATTGACAGTTCATGATAATTGGCTCAGAGGGTTATCGCTACTTAGGCAAACACGTAATCTTAATGTAAAATGTCACTTGCATCCAATTGTAAAACATGCATATGTTTCTCACCCCAGAAACTTGTAAATCATTATAAATGTAAAACGCGGGCTATGAACTCACCTCGAGTGGATGATTTAACAATGTAAATCAAATGTGTAAAAATACGTCACAAATACGCCCGAATGCAACCAAATTAATTATAGGCCGTATGAGTACTAAGTACTTTGAATAACTAAGACCTATATAATTCTATATAGCTACATCACCATCTAATCGTATTTGTGAAATCATATTTATAAAGTAAAAACGTTTATAAATATCTCTTTAGTAAAAACGGCGTAACTTTATCGTTTTAAGTCCGTTTCTTACATTTCTTATGTCCACACTTTCGTATTAAGACGAGGTATCAAAATATTACATTTCCATATTTTAAGTCCTCTGGTGAATAGTACTTTTTACTGTTCAAGCACTTTTATAAATTTATTTTTATAAATTTAACTATCGTAAACGGCGTATCTTATTCGTTTTAACTCCGATTTTAGTGATTCTTTCGAGAACGTCTTCGTAATTAATTTTTTTATCTAACTAATTTATATTCAAAATGTATCGAATGAATATTATTTTTACTGTTCATAGTTTATATAATTATTTTTATAAACTTTAATTATCGTAAACACGGAAAAATCCATAACTCCTTCGTTATTGATCGAAAAATTATGATTCTTAATGTTTTGGAATCCTACAATTATGTACTTTCTGAGAAAAATAACCAACCATTTATATCAGATGTGGTTTGTAATAATTTTTATAAAATTTCTTTTATAAACGCGTTTATTATCGTATATCTTGTAAATGCCGTATCTCCTTCGTTATAAATCGGTTTTTCGAGTTCTCTACATGCCTACGATCCTTGTAACTTGTAGTATTTTATAAAAACATATAATAAATACATTATTTTTTGAATTTGATCAGACCCCTTTTGATCTTTTTGTTAAAATGTGTTTAAACTTGTTTTTGTAACTTTTTAGTTTAGTAACTTTGTTACAAGTCCTTTACAACAACTTATACCACTTGTCTTACATACTTAAGGTCCTTAGTCCATGATTTGTTCAAATATTGTCCAAGATAACAAGATCAACAAGTCCTTATACTTATAAACTTATTAAGTAACTTTTAAAACCACTAGTTTATATATACTTTTTATACATAAACCTGTAACACCCCCATTTTTACATATAGCAGCGGAAGCTAATATAGGGTATTACTTCAAGGGTACAACAGTCATAATCATAGAAAATGATTCAAAAAGAGTCGTTTTTGAAAGTAAAGTTATCATTCATTTATTTCATCAGAATTTATACAAAAGAGAGGTTTCCAGAATCTAAAATACAACATTTGAATGATAACGGTTTTTCCATCTTCGTGTCCTCGTCACTCCGTGCCATTAGTTACCTGAGATAAAACATGCTAAAAAGTCAACACAAAGGTTGAGTGAAATCCATAGGTTTAAGTAATATAATTTGAATGCAAATGTGATATTTGGGTTACGTTGATATACCACCCAGTATTTGAAAACATAATTTATGTATTGCCATTAGCTCCATGAATTCGATGCCTTAGGTTATAATATGATAATAATGCCCCTGCTGTTACCGATGGCCAAAAACCCGCGTGATTTCTAATGATGTGCAATTGGTTATCGTAACTGGATACACCAACGGGGAGTCCAACCCAAATATATATATTCAAATCATTCGCGCTTACTACGGAGAGTAATTAACGGTTTCATGATTATGGGACTTAAAAGGCAAAGAAGTTACTTAGGCCAATAGTAAATTGAAATAACAATTAGACAAACTGCATTCATGTTTATAGCATGTATCTCCCTCGCGGGTTTTATAAAAAAATGAAAAGCGAGCTATGAACTACACACTTAACATTGATAGGGAAATTGATAGCTAAGTATAAGGAATGAAATAACGCTATCAACACGGCAAACACAGACAACCTGGTTAATAATAATGGCAAGTATTAGTTGATTGTATAAATAAGTTTTTGGATATCGATGTTGGTTTTGATATAAAAATTATCATAAACAACGTTCGGCCCATATAGTTTGAAGCATTCAAGTAAACGTTTTGTGGAGCAAGGGCGCTTAAAAACATAAACCCAACAACACAGACAGAACGTAATACCAAGATTAAACTTCTTAGATGAACCCTATTATTGTGGTATGATATGGATCCGGACATGATTTTGAAAAGCACATCAATGATGAAAGAAATAAGGATAGAACATAAGCATTTTTAAAGCATTTTATTCAATATCAGAGATGTTTAAAGCACGAGAAGCGTTAATTAAAGTTATGTCAGATAATGTTTTGAATATGATTTTACACTTTTTCAAAATGTTACATTTTAGACCCTAGGGTTTGGAAAATTGCAAGTAGACCCCTAGGGTTTGCATTTTTACGACTTTGGTCCTTCAACTTTGAAAGATATACCAAGTAAACCTTGTACTTTAAAAAGTGCCATAATAGAACCCCAATATTTATAAACTTGATAAAATGACACATTTAGTCCTTTTAGTTATAAGTTTCAGAAAATTACGATATATACCCCTTGCATGGATTATAATTAACAAAACATGTCCAAATTGCATGCAAGCTAATTTAACATTTCAAAGTCTTTTATAAGTTATAAGTAAATCTAAAATAAGAAGTTTTATCATAACACAAGTTTAAATAACGATTCGTAATCAGAAAAGTAAAACGGGTCAAATTAGTGTTTTAAATGAAAACGCGCGGTTATTTAGGACCAAATTCTCTATGACATTAAACAAAGCACTTATTTTAACATTAATAAGTACTATTAGGATAGAATAATAGCAAATAGTTTAACAAGTTTAGCTCAAGTTAAGTAAAAACATGAAATTTAGGGTTTCGGGTGTGACGGTTTTGGATCAAAAGGCATAACACTTAGGTTTTGAGTTCAAAGCTTTATATTATGATTTTAGCAATATACATATGAAAATTATGACATTATGAAAGCAGAACATAAGCTTAGAGAACCTGGTTTGAGCTTATAGCTTGGAAACGGGTCAGAATCGGGACTTTCGACTTCGTACGGCTAGAGTAACGAACCCGGCCTCGTTTCTTGGTTTCATTTTGTTACTTTCTATATCTAGAGACTTAATTAAGATCTATTAGAATTCATATTGAGCAAGGATTTGCTACTATGAAGGGTTATAGAGGAGGAACTGGGGGATGAAGAAAAATGAAGAATCACTAATGATCCTATTATGCCCATTTGAAGGAATAATGATAACCAACTTCAAGATATGTTAAGGACACATAGGAAGGTTATAAGGGGATGAGGAGTGGCTCTATAGGATGTGTTGGTTAAGCTAGAAACTAGCTTGGATGTGTTGTTTTCTTCTTTCTTTGCCGCGACTAAGATAGAGAAACAAGGATGCATGTGATGAATTTTATACAATATAAATGGAAGATATTTTGAAGAGAGGTGCTTGTAAGCAGCTAGGGAGGTAAGGTGCTTGTCATTGAGGTGCTTGGTTGCAAGAAAAATAGTTAAAATGGGTCAAATTTTGCAGAGGTTATGGTTTCGGGTCACCAGGGCTCATTTAGTTCGGGATGAGTTTTTCTGAGCTTTATAAATAGAAAACATTTGATTAGGAAGATAGGTTACTGATCCTAAAGACTATATAAGGATTATAATCTAAGATTCTGATAGGAGTGTTTGAGTTAAAATGGTGAGAAAAATGAGAAAACAGGGTCAAAGTTACAATTAGGGCATAATTATAGGGTTTTTGCTGGATTCGTTCTTTGTGTATTTGATGTAGAATGAAGAAAATGATGATGGAGTGATGATTAAGGATGGTTTGTAAAATAATGTTATTATAACTTATTTAAGAGTTGGTTTAGGTTTACAATGGGTAAAAATCAAGAAACGGGTCATGGTTTAGAAACTAGCTCGGTTTTAGGGTTTAGGGTTTTGAGTGCAAAAATATGTATGAAAGCTTATGTATGGAATAATTAGGGTTCATATATTGTAAAATGAGTATAGTAGCTAACATAAGTGATAGTGAAGAGATGAGGATGAAAACGGAGGTAAAACGACTATTTTAGGGGATTGAGCTTAATGATTATAGCATTTGAGCATTTATAGGACAAATACTTTGATTTAAAGAGATTATATATTACAAATGAGATGTTATTAACTAATACAAGGCTTTAGTATCTTGTGCATTCTCTTTAGTGTTAACTTTTCATTGAGGTATAGAATTAGGGCATCGCCGAAAATGGTTATAAAGCCCTTTTTGATATGATGTTGCAATGGTTACCTTATAGGAAATAAGTACCATTGTAATAATGATATACTGAATTGAATAGACATGTTTGAAGTGTTTGCTTGACATATATAAGATAGGTTTCCATATGAAGGTAGCTGATTCCCGTTAACTTTAGTTATGCAGGATATATTACATATTGAGATATTGGCAAAGTAATGTAATGTAATAAAGCGAAAAATTTCCCTGAAAAAGGTGAGTTCATATATAATTGATAGATTGTACATCATCTAACTTAATAGATGGACATTTACATTTATGAAAATTGGCGGGTTGTTATAGTCCCCCATTCTTACAAAAATCTCGTCCCGAGATTTAATTGAACTTGAAGTGATGATAAAAAATAGATGAGGATATTTGGCACGAATTTTGTCTCACGTTCCCATGTAAATTCAGGACCTCTCCTAGAGTTCCATCAAACTTTGATTATAGGAATACGACTTCGCTTGAGTTGCTTGATTTCACGGTCCATAACTTCTACTGGTTCTTCTACAAAGTTGAGCTTGTCGTCGAGTTGAATATCTATTCATGGAATAATAAGAGATTCATCGGATAAGCACTTCTTGAGATTAGAAACGTGGAAAGTATTGTGGATACTACTAAGCTCTTCAGGAAGCTCTAGTCTGTATGCCACTGGGCCAATTCGTTCAAGAATTTTGAATGGTCCAATGTATCGGGGATTTAGCTTTCCTCATTTTCCGAATCGAAAGATACCCTTGCGAGGTGATACTTTCAACATAACACGATCGCCAACTTGAAATTCTAAAGGCTTTCGCCTTACATTGGCATAACTTCTTTGTCGATCTCTGGCAGCTTGTAAGCGTTGACGAATTTGTACGATCTTTTCAGTGGTTTCTTGAATTATTTCTGGTCCTGTGAGTTGAGAATCTCCAACTTCAGTCCAGCAAAAATTTATCTTCACTTTCTCATAAAGAGCTTCCAACGGTGCTGCCTGATACTGCATGAATAACTGTTGTTGTAACGAAAATTCTACCAATTGTAAATGTTATCCCATCCCATTTCCGAAATCTAGACACAATCTCGTAGTCAGTCTTCGAGTGTTTGGATGGTTCTTTCACTTTGTCCATCGGTTTCAGGGTGATATGCTGTACTCATGTCTAATTGAGTACCTAAAGCATTTTGCAATGACTGCCAGAATCTGGATGTGAAATGACTGTCACGATCCGAGATGATAGAGATTGGCACGCCATGTCGAGAGACTATTTCTTTGATGTATAACCTTGTAAGAGTTTCCATACTATCAGTCGCTCGAATGGGAATGAAATGAGCTGATTTGGTAAGACGATCGACAATGACCCAGATGGTGTCATGTCCGGTTGAGGTTTTGGGTAGCTTTGTAACGAAATCCATTGTTATCCTTTCCCATTTCCACATAGGAATTTCCGGTTGTACCAATAAGCCGGATGGCTTTTGACATTCTGCTTTAACTCTAGAACATGTCAAACATTTGCCAACATATTCTGCGATGATTGCCTTCATGTTAGGCCACCAATAGAGTTCCTTTATATCATGGTACATCTTATCAGAACCCGGGTGAATAGAATATTTGGATTTATGAGACTCGTGCATGATTAAGTCTCTTAAACCGCCAAAAAGTGGTAACCAGCTTCGGTTTTTGATACAACGAGTTCCATCAGGACGAATTTCAAATGATTTGTCCATTCCGCGTAGGTTCTCGTTTTTGACATTTTCTTCCTTGAGGGCTTCATTTTGGGCTTCGAGAATTTGAGATGGTAATTTTGGATGAACGGTTAAGATTAATGCTCGAACTCGGAGGGGTTTGATTCGTTTCTTTCGACTTAAGGCATCTGCTACAACATTTGCCTTCCCGGGATGATAGCAAATCTCACAATCATAATCTGCGAGTAATTCTAACCATCGGCGTTGCCTCATATTCAATTTCATTATGACAAGAATATTTGAAAGGCTCTTGTGAAAGTGAAAACTGTACAATTGTATCCCCCCCGTATAGATAGTGTCCAGATTTTAAGATCGAATATTACTGCACTAATTCGAGATCATGAGTGGAATAGTTTTCTTCATGAGGTTTTAAGTTGTCGAGATCAAAGCAATGACTTTTTCTCATTGCATATAGTACAGCCCCTCCTAACCCATGAAGAGATGCAAACACACTAAATACAAAATTATCGTTCCCTTCTGTAATGCTAAGATTCGGTGCTTCACAGAGTTTTTGTTTAATGAGTTAAAAGCTTTTCTTTGTTCTTCGCCACATGTATAACTCTTGTTTTTTTGGGTTAATTTATCAAAGCTTTGCAATTTTTAGAAAAACCTCGATAAATCCTCGATAATAGCCGGCCGAGTTCTAAGAATTGACGTACTCTGGGTGTATGGAGATGTCCAATTCATAACTTGCTTCATTTTGGCAGGGTCAACATGAAGTCCTTGATTATCGATGAGATGACCAAGAAATTGCACGATATGTATCCAAAAATCACATTTAGAGAACTTGGCATACAATTTCTCTTTTCAGAGTAATTCCAAGATTATTCTGAGATGACTTGCATGTTCTTCTTCGTTGCAAGAATAGATAAGAATATCATCGATGAACACAATTACAAACTTATCCAGATAAGGTTTACAAACACGATTCATGAGATCCATGAATACAGCAGGTGCATTTGTTAAACCAAATGGCATGACTTGAAATTCATAGTGTCTGTATCTCATTCTGAAAGCAGTCTTAGGAATATCTCCTTCCCTTACTCTCAGTTGATGATAACCTGATCTTAAGTCGATTTTTGAGTAAACGCTTGAACCTTGAAGTTGATCGAATAAGTCATCGATCCTGGGCAATGGGTAACGATTCTTTATAGTAAGTTTATTCAACTCTCGGTAATCAATACACATTCTGAAAGATCCGTCTTTCTTTTTAACAAATAAGACAGGAGCTCCCCAAGGCGATGTACTTGGTCGAATGAAACCTCGATCGGTTAGTTCTTGAAGTTGATTAGACAACTCCTGCATTTCTGAAGGAGCTAATCTATAAGGTGTTCGAGCTACAGGTGCTGCTCCGGGGATTAAGTCGATTTGGAATTCTACTTGGCGAACAGGAGGGATACCAGGTAGATTTTCAGGAAAGACATCTGGAAATTCTTTGACCACGGGAATGTCTTCGAGTCTTTTCTCGTCTGCTTTCTTCTCCACAACTTGGATCATAAAAACTTGACAACCTCGGGATATATACTTTTCGGTTTTTATACAGGATATGAGATTTAGTCGAGTTTTACTTCGATCACCTCGAATGATTAGAGTTTCACCGTCGATAGGAATGTGAACAACTTTCTCGTCACAGAGAATTTTGGCATGATATTTGGATAACCAGTCCATACCAATGACTACGTCAAAACTACCAAGTTTAATTGGCATGAGATCGATTTCAAAAGGTTGATTTAGCAAAGTTAGAGTGCAACCTTTAATAATAGTGTTTGTGCTTACTAAGTTTCCGTCAGCCATCTCGATATTATAGAAGGTATCTACTGTAATAGATGGAATATTTAACATAGGGGCAAGCGATAAGGATATAAAACTTCTATCAGCTCCGGAATCAAATAATACCCTGACTAAATGCTGATTTAGGAGAAACATACCCGTAACGACGTTTGGGTCTTGTTGGGCATTCTTATCTCTTAGCATATAGGCTCTTCCTTGGGCATTAATGTTGGTCTTTTGGCACTGATTTGTGTAGTGTCCTTTCTCACCACAGGCATGGCAAACCACTGTCACTGGGAGTTGATTACTTCCGGTGGCTGGCTTCTTGCTTCGGCAGTTCTTGCTTAGATGGCCCATTCTGTTGCAATTATTACACCTACCAGTACAGGGTCCGGTGTGATGGTAATTGCACCTTTTACACAGAGGGAGATCTCCGGCATACCTACCATTTTCTGATGAAGTAATAGCATAGGCTCTACCAGCTTCTTGTCTTCGGTTCTGTTGTCGACGATTATTGTAACGATTATTGGTGTTGCGGTAGTTGTTGTTGCTGCGGGAATTGTTGTTGAAAGTTCTTCTGTCGTCAAACTTTCTTTTGTTGTCACTTGATACTTGCATTGGAGCATGCTTAGTTACTTGATCCATTAGCCTTTGGGCTATGTTAATGGCCTCCTCTAAAGTTTAAGGTTTAGAGGCAGTAACATTTCCTTCAATGCTTCGAGGTAGACCTCCGATAAAAGCTTCCAAGAGTTTATCGTTGTTTGGCACCATGTTTGGACATAGAACCGTTAATTCTTGGAATCTTCTAACATAAGGTTTAAGATCATTTCCCTTTACAATCAGATTGTAAAGTTCTTCTTCCATTTTCCTGATCTCAGTCCGAGGACAATACTTGTTTGTCAGAAGCCTTTTTAACTCAGTCCAGGTGATTTGATTGGCTTGCTCTATTCCCATAGGCTGGGCATATGCATTCCACCAGGACAAGGCATCGTCAGTTAAAGTACCAGTAGCAAAAGTTACTTTGTTTTCTTCGGCACATCTGCTACGAGAGAATACTGATTCGGTTCGTTCAAACCAGCGAATAAGACCTACTGCTCCTTCCGTACCATTAAGGTAGAAAGGTTGACAGCTGATAAACTCTTTGTAGTTTCCCATTTTCACTGCAGGAGTTCCAGTAGGACCGGTGTTCCTGTTGGGATTACTAGCACTTGCCATTGTCGCAGCTTGAGCTTCTAGAGCCGAGGTGACACTATCAGCTACTAACTTTCTAATGGCATCTTGAGTCATAGCTGGTGCTTCCGTTGTTGATGCTCTTTTTGGAGGCATTCTATCAACAAAAGATAACACGTAATAAGAATGATATCACAAGTATAATGCTTGTTCTTCTTTAAAATGATTAAAGAGAAATGCTTATTCTTGAAATGCTTAAAGAATAATGCTTTATTTAAGCATTTTTAACAATGGTGATATCTAAAGGTTATAGTATGATGATGAATGTACGATAGATGAATGATGAATGAATGATGAAGATGGATGAATGATGAGATGCAATAAAGCAGGAAAAACAACAAGGTAGATAACGGGATTGCCTTTATATTAGAACAACTTGCCTTTTTACTGTACATAGTCAAGATTTGACAAGTGTTTTTATTTATACCACACATCCCGTGGCTAGGTTAAAGCTAAAGACTGGAATTTAAACTAGAAACTAGAAACTAGATGATCACTGAATGCGGTTCTGGAGTTCGATGATAGAGTTCATAAGTTTTTCTATATCTTCTTGGTGACGAGTTGGGGGTGGGGGAGGGGTGTTCCATATCATTGATGACTTTTGTCAATTCCGCGATTCTGTAGCGTGCTAAGCTGTTCTTATGGTTGGATCAATTTGCTTTCTCCGATGGTTAGTGTTTGAGTATGAGCTTGCTGGAGTTCTGCTGCTAAGGCGTCAAAATCATGTTGGATGATTATTGTTCCTTTACCGAGACCTTCGATGCAGTTTTCAATCTGTTCAAAACGTTCAGGAGGGATTTCTTCTAGATAACATTGGATACCCTGAATTTGCTCTTCATGACGTTTGATAGCTGGATTGCCGGGAAGGTTTTCTGTTATATTATGAATAGTTATGAAGTTAGTAAGTTTTCCTTCAATCTATCGCTTGCGGATACCCCGGATACTCGTTAATTCTATTATTACGATTATTGAGTTTGTTCGTCTGCTCGATTATTCACTCGGATATATAACCCTCATTTTAGCATCCCTTGTTTGTACCATGATGGTATGGATGATCTAACCTTTCTATTTGGTGTCTTGATGAATATTGGTTGTTCAGATCTATTTCTTTGGATATTGGTACATTCCATTGGTTCTTTCGTTGTATTGATTACTCATATGAGTATTAAAATTTTCTTTTAAGCACTAATTGTTCCTAAAATATTAGTGTATATCATTACTTCATTCTTTATATATCCTTTGGTTTTGTAACATGTTGCGACATGTTAGTACTGACGTTTTTCTATGGTTTTTCTTTCGATCGTAAGTACGGATTAGTCTTTACGTTCTTCTTTTGGTTCGTAATATCTTCGTATGAATTTCTCTTGTGCATGTTCGCTTCAATGTTATTCTGACTATATGGTTCATGGTACTTTCTTTCGATTTCAAACAATAAAATTATGTTAGTGTCTTTATGGTATTTTACAATCTCTTTTGGTATTACGATGTTCTTGTTGAGTAACATATTTTATATTAATGTCGAATTATGAAAACCTTTTGAAGTATATCTTGATGGTGTTTGGTGAAAACTATTTTGAATGATTTTTATGAACTTATAACACTTTTGTGGAAAATGTCTTATTAAGAAAAACTATGTTATATAATAAATTTGAAACAATTATGATAATTGGTGACTGCAAACTATTTTCTTTTAGAATTATATTTATGAATAAGTTATGATTAATAATTCTTTTTTTATTTGATTGTTTTGATAATTTATTAATTATACAAAAGATGTTTTAAAGTAATTTATTAGGGTAAGATGTTGATACACTGTTATAATAACTGTCTCTGGATTATTGACAACCATGATTAATAATGAATTTTATAAAGAGTATATTTAAGACGTATTTTTTTATTTAAAACGGCATTTTTTATTATTATAAAATGATTCTTTTTAAAAGCATTTTAGTTGGTTCTTTCGGCCGTAAAGTCGGTTATTGTTAGAATCCATCTTTTCATTTATCAATCTTGAAAGTTATTGTTTTCGTTTATGCGTTTTATTTTGTCTTGGTACGCTTATGTGATTCTTTCGTTTTATGTTTTGTGTTTTCTTATCGGTACATTTATTCTATCCTTCTTTTGAGGATTCTTATGATCATTTGATCCGAATATATTTCCATATGGTGAAATTTCCATTTAGTTGTTTCTAGCCTTTCGATTTCGGATATTCGTTGTACCTATTCGATAGTTCGTAACCCCTTAGGATTCGTTTGATATACGTTATTTTCGATTCTAAGTCATACTCTCTATGGGAGCAATCTACTGTCTTGTGTGTTGTCAGAGAAGGACGGTTTCATTGTCAAATGTGCTAGACTATCGAGAGTTGGACTAGCTGACCACCAAGAATCTCCTCAGGATTGACGACTTGTTTGAACATTACAAGACAGGTTCCGTTAATTTCTCTAGGATAGATCTTCGAATCTGGTTATCATCAATTAAGAGAGTGCATGAAGAAGATATTCCAAAGACTGCCTTTAGGACGTGGTTAACAGCAATGATATTCACGTAGACTCTAGTAAGATAGAAGCAATGAAGAATTAAAAAGTACCTAAGACGCCATCTGGGATACGATTATTCTTGGGATTGGCAGGCCAGAGGTAGCACACGGTGTTAAAGGTATCACCTTCTCTCAGGTTTTCCCCAGTCCCCACACACTTCACTAGAGGGAGGATTACTACCGACGTTTCATAGTAAATTTTTCTAAGATTGCTAAACCCCTTACTTCACTGACTCAGAAGAATAAGTAGGAGTGTGCCAAGGTACAAAAGGAAGATTTTCAGACGTTGAAGGGAAATTTGTGAAATGCACCAATATTGTCATTGCTTGATGGATCCAAAGAGTTTGTAGTTTACTGCGACGCGTTGAATCAAGAATTATGTTGTGTACTCATGCAAAGAGGCAAGGTAGAGAACGCGACAGCAAAAATTCCGAGTGGCCTGGACCAACTAATGGAAAGGAAGGAAGGGGAGGTATGTATTTATTATGGGTTCCATTAATAGAGTGACTGTAAGGAATTACTGATGGACGAGGCTCATGCATCAAGGTACTTGGTACATTCAGGAGCGGATAAGACGTACTATGACCTTAGAGATATGTATGGTGGCCATGTATGGAGAATGATATTGCTACCTATGTTAGCAATTGTTTGACTTGTTTAAAGGTGAATGCTGAAACATCAAAGACCTTCGGGTTTATTGTAACAACTAGAGATACCTGAGTGGAAGTAGGATATAATAACTATGGACTTTATTACAAAGTTGCCAAGATCAAGTAGTGGGTATGTTACGAATTGGGTAATAGTCGATAGACTGACTAAGGTATGCCCATTACTTGGTAGTACGTAAATATTTTAAAATGGAGAATTTGGCGAGACTTTACACTAATGAGATGTCGTAAACAAGGCAGGAGTGCAGTATCGATCAGTCTGTTCGTGGTGGGGATTTACTCTTGTCGGCTTGGAATAGACATTGTAGAAGGCATTGAGAACACGGGTAAAACATGCGTACAACTTATCATCTTTTTCAACGGGTTAGACATATGTAATGCGTACCATTCAGAACTTTGATGGAATAGGTTGAGAGGGGTGAGATTTGATTTTTTGATGGTAATTTTGGAACTGTCTAACCTTAGCTGTGTTTTCTATAATATTAGTTAGCTTTCGATTGTTTGATGTGCTCTAGTAAATTGCGTTGTAGGAAGGTATAGGGTAGGTCACTATTGTGTTGTTTGCTGATGTTTTTTGGGCTGAGTTGATGGGAGTGATGTGGGGTTCCGCTTTGAGCTGTCGTGATCGAGGGGTGACGTTTGTTGTATCGTGGTTTTGTTTTTGGTTTTTTGTTTGTTTTTTTCTCTTTCTTTTTCTTATAATTTTTCTCTCTCTTTTTTTTTATTTATGTTTTTATTTGTTATTATTTTCCCTTTTACTTTTATTTTTTTCTATACTTTTTTATTTATCATTCTTTCTCGGTTTTTGGTTTATTCTTATTCCTTTTTCTTTCTGTTTTCATCTTTTTTGTTATGTTTTTTACTTTTTTTTGTTTTTCTAGAGAAAGTAGTTTGATTAGGCTGAGTTGGTACAAGAGACAACCGACAAGGTAGTCTTGATCAAGGAGAAGCTCAAAGCGGCTAGAGATTGCCAAAAGAGCTATGTTAGCAATATGCGTAAACATTTAGAGTTGAAGTTGGTGATAAAGTGATGTTGGAAGTGTCGTCTTGGAAAGATGTAGTGCATTTGGAAAAGAAAGAAATGTTAGCACCAATATATGTGGGGACATTGAGATCATAAAGGGTTGTCTTATGACCTATTGATTAAGATTGTCTCAATAATTTAGTAGCGTATTTGATGTGTTTCAAATTTAAAGAAGTATTTAGCGGATACAAATCTGCATGTGCATTTAGAAGAAATTAAGGTAGACAAAACTTTTTGTTTTGTTGAAGAACCTGTTGGGATTATCGATCGTGAGGTTAAAAGTTTGAAGCGTAGTAGGATTCCGATAGTTAAGTCCATTGGAACTCGAAGCGAGGTCATAAGGATTTCATAAAAATGAAGTATCCACACTTGCTTGTTGAGCAATTATCATTGGAAATAACTAAGTAAAGTTGGAGACCATAGGGTTATTGGTCGACTTAGTGCAACCTCCTTGAATGTTCTGAGGTGGTTTGGTTAATGTTATATTTTGAATAAACTCGAAGTCGAGCTGATTCTTCAAAAACGTTGAGCTTTGTAACAACTCATAACTTAGTTCCAAGACAGTTCTTGTTTGATGAGTTGCGGGGTTAGGTTATGAATGACGTTGTTACACAACTTAAGGTTTTGACGAGTTTCCTCGAAGACGGGCGATGTTCATGTAGTTAGATGTTATTTTTGCTTAGAGTTGTATGCTGCTATTTGTACCCTTGTATGGGCTAAGGCGAAGTTGTAAGCAGTGGGTTTCTGAATCGTGGAAAGTTAAATGAGATTCAAAGTGTGGACCTAAGTTCACGACAGGGAACACGTGAGGGACCATATGAAAGCTAAGTTATACCCGATTATGTGTTTGTTGATGATGTTGAAACCTTATTAGTTAATCTTGGGACGAGATTTCCCTAAGGAGGGGATACTGTGACAACTGTGTTTTGAGCAGGTTAGTCAAACCGTTGGTATTGACTTGAGCTTCATTATGTGTTTTAATAATTATGTTTTTATGTGATCTTATGTGAGTTGGTTACAAATCCATTAAGCGTGATCGTCTAGTAGGTGATTGAAATTATGGTTTGCTATGGAGATTTCATTATGTTCACATTTTAGGACAATGAAATGATGGGTAAAAATTTTATGTGTGTATGTATTTTTTATGTATGTATAGTTATTTAGGATAATTAGGTATTCGCGAGGGGATAAGAAAATTTGGTTTAGAAATTTAGTTAGTAAAGTTTTAGTATTATTAAGTTGGAAAAATAAAGTATGAAGTGAAATTATTTTTTAGGTATTTAAAACTAGTTTTATTTAGAAGGATGTCTAAATAAATAAAGGTTTTTATAAAAATAATAAAATAAAAGGGTTTTTATGTAAATAATAAATAAAATAATAAAATAAAAAGGGTGAAGTTCGGCCGGATAAAAGGAAAAAAAACAAATTCTAGTCCAACTATGATTCATATTTGGTAATTATCTAAATCTTTTTCTTTGCACTATAAATACAATCCCCTCACCCCTATTTTTTTTAAACCGGACGAACCAAGAGTGGAGGAAAAAAAAAAAGATTTTTTTATTCAAGATCAATTTGGTGATTTAAGGTTTCAAGAATTAAGGATCAAGGTATGTTTAAAAACTTTAATTGTTTTAATTTTCTTTTTAATTCATGTAACAATAAAGTGATGGATAAATTAGGGTTTCATAAAATCTGTAAATTAATGATGTTAAACTTAATTAGAAGTGTTTAGGGTTTTTTTAATTTGATTCATATTGATGATTCGGTTAAGTTAGAACGCGATAAAAATGAATTTAGGGTTGAGCAGAATTTTGAGTCATCTTGTTCGAATGTTATCTCATGATTGGTAACGAGATTTTTGATGAATCTTATGTCTATTGATAAGTTCAACGAGTCTAGTTTCCAAAAAATCCGGCCTCAAAAGTTTTTAAAGTCGGAAAGTCATTCAAATGTGTGTTACACTAAAAGTTGTCAGAACAGTAAATATGTGTCAGATTTAGGTCATGTTTGTAAGGGTAAAACCTATACTTAAAAGTGGAATTAAGCTTAGCCCTTCCCAGTAGTTAAAGTTCCATATGTTATGGGATATCCTGTGTAAAATCAGCCTCTGAAAGCATGTCTAAATATGGTAGTTATAATGATATATTTTGGTGTGCAATCAGATCCGAATTAGGGAAGTTTTGAAGTTTGATTTTATTTGAGGTAGTTACACATGTAAGTAATACTTGAGAATTACAAGGTAGTTAATATACTCGTAAATGAACATGGGTGATTTTTGGTATAATTTATGAAGGTTATTAAGTAAGGGATTTGGGTATGTAAAGAGACACTAAAATTATGTAATTCTGAGTTAATTGTAAGTAGCTAGTGTAAAGTGTTAGTAAGATGGTTAAGGTTGGGCATGGTGTCGGGGTGACCCATGATGGTTAACTAAACCCTTAGACCATACTTCATTGTGTGTTACATTGGACTTAGGCTTTTAGCTTGGTAGCGTTGTAACCGTGTTGTACTTATACTTTGTATAGTTGGATTTGTAGAGATTTGGAAGCTAGTCGTTTGAGATCCAGGTGGTTTCATAGTCCTCATTTACTATGTTTTCTTGGGATGGAAATGATGCTAAAATATGTTTTGAAATGTTTTGATTCTGGGATTATATGGTTCAAGTTACTCATGGACATTTAAGTAGCTATTATATGTTATGTGTTGCATGTTGTATGATGTTGCATTGGTCTTCGCCTACTTTGTGGGTAAGAGGTTTCGCCTACTTGGTGTGGGTATGAACCTGTTTGTGTGCGGATACGGTACCAAGAGTCTGGGATTTAGGGATTTCATTCCTCTCCATGACTATTTTTGTTGCATTGGATCGGGGGACACGTTCCGTCCCAATTGAGATTCTTAGTTGCATGAATGCTAGCATGTATAATAGCCAGCTTAATTGTCCTGCCATGTTTTGTTTTTTTTATATAATCACAGTAATTGATTTAAATCTTGTATTGGTGTCGTAAAACCTATGACTCTCACCAACCATTGTGTTGACGTTTTAAGCATCATTTTCAGGTGTCGAGCGTTATGATGGATGTGAAGTAAATAAAAGTGGCTAGAGAGACCATTAGGCTGCATTGGAAGTTCCCATTCGATTTCGTTTCGTATTTTGTTGCATGGATTCTTGAATGATTTTATTAGGTTTGTGAGTCATTGTCTTTGTATTGATGAGACCCTTTTTTCATTAATACAAGATGCCGTTCTTTTGTTTTCGGTATTGTCATGACACATCGTGTCTTTTATATTAGTTATGCATGTAGTGATTCTCTATTGTTGACACCATTGTGTTGTGATGATATCCATGATGTTACGCCTCGTGTTTCTGCCTTGGCGGGGTGTGACATTTCTAGTCGGTATATCTTTGAAAAATGGTGTAATTAACTTTTAAAAAAATATTAAAATTGGTTAATTTTTGAAATGGGGAGGAAACTAACTCGTTTTTAAACAAAACCGAGCTAAGTATACATTGTTGTGTCTAATACACAAAACGACGACAAGTACTTTTATGAGTTACGCTATATGATTATGTGCACTTCTTTGTGTCTTAATTTTGTTAATAGAAATTATTAAATGATCATTGCTATTTGTAATTGAGCTGATTAAATATCTAAGCACATGTGCCATGTACACTATTCGTTTGTAACTAGTTTTCCGGATTATGCCTAACTAGAACTTATGCTAGATTCCTTGCATTGAGATTACAAAATTGTTCTTTCATTGCATATAGGAAAAGATCATTTTGTTTGCAAATGTTACATCAACATCTTGTAAACCTTATTAAACATAATAACTTACTTAGGTCATCATTTTAAATGTCCTCATACTTAATACTAGTTTTAGGATTAATAAAACACACTATTAAAATATTTATTTATTTTCTTTTAAATGAGTGTTTTTGAGGGTCAAGAAAGATCTTGATTATAAATCGATTCATTATTTAAATTATGATTGATATATTTATCAAATCTAATTGACAAGTTTTTTAGTATGGACATGAAATTGGATTCTTATTTGTTTAGTTTCAAGATATGAAAATGACTACATCCTTTTCTAGATGAAAAGAATATGCATCGGATCGTAACTCACACTTGTGTTGATGATTCTATATTGAGTCTACTTGTCCAATGGTTGTGTTCTAAATATTATACTAATATGTTTAATACATGCATAAAATACACAATAAATTAGGATTGACGGCTTGGATGTTTCGTCCGAAATATTCAAGCAATTTACATTGCAATGCAATTGGTAAATGTGTCATTTTCGAAAAACCAAACACGAGCAAACTAACAATATATGTAAACTTTGCTCATACAACTTAAAAGCACAACACAAATCTCAAATTTACATTTAGCTAAACTCTTAAATAAAGAAGAATATTCTTGTTCATTCACCTAGGATAACATGATGTTTGGGAAAAATTATGTTTAAAGAATTCATGCACTTATCGTATTAAACGATTGACAAAGGATAATTTTATTTTTAAATTTTTTCTAAGTATTTAGTTTCTTCAGGCATTGAATTGTGTGTTACAAGATAATACAACACATATTATTTGAAAAATATAAGTTATTAGAATTAAAAAATAACCTATCACAATATGTGTCAATGCATAAATAAGTAAAAAATACATTTATACTTATTTAATCATGGTATACAACATTGATAAGAATAATAGAAAAGCATATTTGTTTAGAAATAAAATATGTCTCTTTTCAATCATTTATCATTAAAGAATCGCAAACTCAATTAAGATAAATAATCTTGATGAGATTCATTTCACAAGACATGCAAAGGAGCATTCTTAAAACACTCTCAAGATTATATATTTTCCATTTGTCACAAATAAGCACTTTTGCTTTTGAAAAACAAACACGTTAAATATAACATGTATGGAAACTACACATGTAAGATGGACTAAATATAAGAATCCATTAATCAAGAAAAATGTAATCGAAACAAAACAACCTATAAAGATCCTTACATCTGCTTAGCTTCTCGAGAATTTACACATCTTGATTTTTTAAGGTTATGCAACCCGAGAGAAATTAAAGCATGTTAGTTGAGTCATGTTAGGCCCTCTATGAAAAGATAAGACGAATTTTATCTTTGTTACACTTCATTAGGCAAATATATGAATTCTATTTTGGCTAACATGAGAATGACTACTAGAGAATCTATTCCACTAGAAATTCAATTTGACCTAACAGTTGAATTGCTTCCAAGAGTGAAGTTGGGTTCGTGGTGTAACTCATAAAGGTGGCAGTGTTTAGCATGAATTAAGCACCACTAGTGATAGTCTCATATTCACTCTCTAATTTGATTTAAATAGCTCTCCTAAATATGCCTAATGATAGTCTACATTGATAGAATTTGTATATCATTAGGAGTGCACACTAAGCACATTGAAATTAGGCTTCTCCTTAGTCAATCTAGACACAATGCACCTCACATATGTGGTTTAAAATCTCAAGATGATAATTTGCTCCCATGTAATGCAATTATATGTCTTCATGATTATCTTGATGCTCAATGTTCAATTTCTTAGCTATTAAATGCATGACTATTATAAAGGTGTTTGTCTTTTTCTAGCAATTTAGATCAAATATCTCTTAGTTTATCTAAATGATACATGCTCCTAAATACTAACATGCTTTACATGACGTTTACATTTTAAATTGTCATGTTTTGTATGCGTCATCTTACATGACTTGCGTGTTAATTGTAAACCTACACTATGTTAGCTTAATGTATGACAATTGACATTAACACTTAAATGTCATATAGTCTTACACATTAAACTCGTTGATTATTGTGTCGATGCATGCTTAGATAAACTTGCATGCCTATATCTATATGTCTTATGCATCTAGGTATATATTTTCTCATACAAGAATATTTTTCTTCGCGTCCGTGTCATAAATCTAAAAGGTCAAAAGAATCATAAAATGGTCTTACATCTCCTAGATTCTTAACTCACACATTCACTTAATCATCATCTCGATCTCTTCTAAATGGTCCATTCTTTTGTCAAGGGATGGTTAGATACAAATCTAATACACCTCAAAGTAGGTTTTACAACTTAAATATTTCATCCAAAATATTCAAGTATCATTAACTTGCGATCGCAAACGTTAAAGGTCATATCCGAAAATTCATATTCAAGCCTTTTAACAACATATGTTAAAAAGCTCTTCCAAAAGCTAAAAGCTAACATCAACCTTCGAGTGACAAAGGTCTTATGAGTTTCTACATAAGTGATTCATAGCTTCCTTAATATACACACCTTGAGACTAAGTATATTCACTTTCGTTAGTCCATTCCGTCCCCATAGAAATGTCATGATGTTTTATCGTTATGCTTACCTCATACACAATGAGGATCGAACATGATCCATCGATCTTAGGATAGAAAACTCATCAAAATTCGTCATCATTTCCTTCACGACAATGTCCAAAAGGAAATATCTTCATCAAAAAAGTTTCGTCGAAAGAGAACATCGCCGGCATCCTCACCAAACCACTCAAACGTGAACTGTTTAATTATTTACATCTAGGTCTAGGAATGATGAAACAAATCTCATAAACGTGTCATCCTAATTTTAAAAGTCTTGTTACTATTAAATACGTTCCAATCAATCTTGACAACTTAATTATTTTATCCGAAATGTTTAAGTATTTTTAATTCGCGAAATGCAAATTAGAATGTCACTCATTGTTCATATCTAATTTGTTTTACAAAAACCTTAATCAGGCCTCTATTTTTTAATAGATGGTTTATTATCTTCGTCATATTTCCGCTACCACCTTTAAGACAACCTCGTACCTCGTCGTGTGATTGTTCTATGAACATTCGCAATACTCGAGAAGAGCTACATAACTTGGTGGAAGAAGTTCGTCGTATGCTAACCGGCATACGTCATGACATTGGCAATCACAATATGAGACGATCTACGCCGAGCATTAACATCAAAATAAGCAATAATTGCATTGATTATGTTATGAAACCGATCCAAGTACCTGAAAGCCACTTCATATGTTCCAAACATCATTTGAGAACGGGCACATGAAAAAAAGATGTTCGTGAGAATCTAGAATAGCTTCACATAGAGGACATGTATAGGCAAGAGAGTTCGAAACATCCCATGAACAGATCCTATCTTGCGTCTTTAACTTACGTTTAATGAAATGTGTCATCCACCTAGTCATCTTCACAAGAAGATTCACCATGTAACCATTCCCCACAAGTGAATTTCGTAAATGAAATGCGTCTCATCCTCATATCCCGACACTCATAAGCATGTGTGCATATGTTGTCAAAAGTCAAGTGAATTTCATCATGAAATGCGTCTCATCCTCATATCCCGACACTCATAACATGTTTGCCTATGTTGTCAAAAGTTAAGTGAATTTCGTAATGAAATGCGTCTCATCCTCAAGAACATCCCACGGCCGTTCTCTAATCATCCAATCATTTCCACTTTCTAGCAAGTGAAGAACGCAAAGAAGATATTCAATCTTCAAGTGTTGTTGAGTCATCAAAATGTCGAGTCTTTCACTTTTCCTTTACCATTTTCACATTTTTGTTCCTTTGTTCGTCAACATTAACAACCAACAAACCACCCAACAAACCTTTAGTCAACACCTTCCCTTTCCATTCACGCTCATCCTTCTTCGTTTATGTTTCCTTAACAAATCATCCTTATCATCAACATTTAGTTCGACTAAGTCTTACGTTATTGTTTATCCTTAAACACCCCAATCATGAAAAGCATACATAATGCTTAACAAAGAAACCTTCAGGATTTAGGAATCTCTCAATACAAACCTTAGTCTATTCAACTCCACATCATCATCTTGGTTAGATGACGATACCATAAGGAACGTGTTTATCAAAATACGTTATTACTCCTTATCCAAATGACATCTTGGAAGAAGTCATTCTCATAATAATAGTGTGTCAATCAATAAACGAATTTTGTTCTCGTTTTTTAAAGTCGGTATTATACCAAAGGGTATTGGTCAAGTCATTGGTTCCTAAACATTCTCATGTCTTAAGTATACGTCATGATTCATTTTATTATGGATTTAGGTTGTTGTTTTTAAAACAATGATTGCATGTGTCTAGGTTTTAAATTTTCTTTTAAAATGCCATAGTTTAGGGTGCATATATCTAAGACATGCATGTCTTGCTCCTTATTAGTGTATTTCTATATATATAGCTATCATCGTTATTATATATATGTGCACTTTTCTACTAATTTTTTGTAGCACACTTCCGTAGCTTGATTCCTTGGTGCCTCAAAGAAGGGGGAGCATACACCGAGGGGGAGTTGCAACCGTTATGACATCTACACATTTCTTGATATGTGTATTTCACCCTTATAATATTGCTCTTATATATATATCTTGTTGCACGAAACTAACCCTTGATGTAGGTTAAGAGTTTGTAACATATTTGATCTATGAATCCGCTAGAGTCAATATACTATGCGAAGCAAGTATCATAGGAGTGCAATGAGTTAGGGGTGCTCGAGTGTCAAAGTAGATATCTTGGGATGATTTTACGGGGTTTATAGGAGCAAGACTTCACTGAGGATAATGCAAGCTCGCCTCTTTGTTTCAAGGATTGAAGTGCAGTAAAAGTCTCGCTTAAGTGTCCACATTTTTGCTTCGACAAAAAGGGGAAAAGAAGTGTAAACAAGTAACTTATACATTTTACTATGAGTTATAGTTTACATATTTTGTCATCATCAAAAAGGGGGAGATTTTTGGTAGAAATATTACGATATTTAATCTACACATTCTCTTTGTGTTTTGGTGATGACAAACATGTAACTTATAACACATAACGTAAAGTGCTTAAGTTACTCGTGATCACAAATCATCAATGCATTCATTGGTCAACATCTCTCGACGTCTCAAGTCTGCTTCAACAACAAATATAAGTTTGCACTGCGTAAAATCACTAAAGGGGAGATTATGAACAAACAAACTTTAAATTTGTTGGATGATCAAAGAAATAATTTTTGTCCTAAACTTTATATTTTTATAAATGTAACAAAATGTAGCATTTATCATTTTCAGGTCATTTACGACTTCATTTATTCCATTATTTATTTTTAGGCTTTTGCGCGCTTACTTTTAATTATTATCGTATAATAAATCGCGTAAACTAAAAATCATCATTCAACATAAATGGACACCAAACAAATAGAAGTTCATGTCAAGCAAGTGTTATATGATTATTAAGAGTATAATTTATAACTTTTCATAATTTATTTTTATTGGCTACGTAAAACGCTTACGTTTCGCAATAAATTACATTTAGGCATACCCGAAAATACCTATACCTATCTATACTCAAACCAATACCCACATTTATACCCAATACCCAAAATTTAATCAATTCTTCACACTTATTCATCACACAACCAGATATACAAGTAAACATAACAAATTAAACCCTTTATGTAATATTTCTTATTTTCAGG
Organism: Tanacetum coccineum; assembly: GCA_026074375.1. Taxonomy (NCBI): domain Eukaryota; kingdom Viridiplantae; phylum Streptophyta; class Magnoliopsida; order Asterales; family Asteraceae; genus Tanacetum; species Tanacetum coccineum. Next base: position 25,716 of record BQNB010002297.1, on the reverse strand, counting down.
TTATTTACAACTTTAATAAATTCTATTATTTATTTTTAGAGTTTTACGCGTTCGCTTTTAATTATTATCTTATAGTTAAATCGCGTAAACTAAAAATCAACGTTCAATGTAAACGGACATCAAACAAATTAAAGTTTACATCAAGCAAGTGTTATATGATTATTAGGAGTATAATTTATAACTTTTCATAATTTATTTTTGTTGGTTACGTAAAACGCTTACGTTTCGCAATAAATTACATTCGGTCATACCCGGAAGCACCTTTACCTATCTACGCTTAAACAAATACCCACGTTTATACCCAATACTCAAATTTAATTATTTTGCTTTCCTAAAACCTTCACAAACCGGATCTAAGCTTTTACCCAAGAAATAAATAGAACACTTTCATTAATTCATTTCCTATACATGTTAAACCTTACACAAAGTTGTACTTGGACCCAAGATACTAGAAATTGTCCAATCCTTGTACCTTGAGCACCCTTGAGCCGTGGCCTCCTCCTAGGGAGGAGGAGAGCTCTTACACATGGTCCTTTAAACCATTTACACTTCCATGGTTTCACTTCGGTAGTTTATGGTTTTCCAAGTTGCTATATAAAGAAAGCCCTAGGTCCATAATCCTTTTACACTTTCATACAAGAAAAATCAAACCAAAAACTCACTCCTTTGAGCCTCAAAACCCACGGCATACATATAATTTTTAGGGTTTCATTTTAATTTTCCATCCAAGGTATTCCAAGCATTCAAGTGTTCATTCTAAGGTTACCTAAGACTACTCAAGGTGTTGGCAAGCTTGGATTCGGGTTTAACAAGGAATTATCAAGAAAACATAATTAGGGTTTACCTTGATTAGGTTTTGATTTTCGAAGCCCACCCTCGACACTCTGTCTTGATTAGGGTTTACATCTTGTGTTCATCATCCCACTCATCTTCTATAAGGTCTATTTAAAGTATTCTATGTTCATTCATTAATTTTCTATTGTGTACATACTTGTTGTGTAAGTTAATCACCACCTAGATTCATTTTTAAGTTATATAAAGTATTTGATGATTTCATATGGACAAATGACATGGACAATTAGAGGACTAAATACATGTAAGATATACGGTATAACACTTGGTAAAATAATGGTGCAAGGTTCTTAAATAAAATGATTGTAAACTACTTGTTTAATTAGAAACCCTAATTTTATTTTTATATATAATATTGGAATTCGAACCATTAAACAATTGTTTTATATTTTATAAAAATAGTGCTATTTACAAGGATCGTGAGCATGTAAGGAACTCGAAAAACGGAATTTTAACGAACAAGATATGGATTTTACAAGTTATATATATATTTAACTTTATAAAAACAATTTTATTAAACTGTGATGAACAGTAAAGTTACTGTTCATCGGAGGTAAATATTTCATAAATGTAATATTTTGATAAAATTTCTTAATAACGGAACTCACGGACTAAGAACCTCGCGAAAAACGGAATTATAACGAACAAGTTACGTATTTTACAAGTTATATATAATTAATTCTATAAAAATAATTTTTGTAAACTGTTATGAACAGTAATTACTACTGTTCATCAGGGATTTAAATTTTATAAAAATAATATTTTAATAAATTTTCTTAATACTAATCCAAGGACATAAGGATCTCGAGAAACGGAACTATAACGAACGAATTATGATTTAAACTAGTTACATTAAATTATTTTATAAAAAATAGTTTTTATTAAACTGTGATGAACCAGAAAGTTTTTTTTTTTTTTTTTTATAGTTTTGTTAAAACCTGTTTTTTTTCATCAGAGGTTTAAACTTTATAAATCGATGATGTTTTGTTAAATATTTTAATACGAAAAGACTATGGGACATACTGAAACGTTATAAACGGAGTTCGAAAAGGATAAAGATATGAAGTTTTAAAAAACCAGCGCGCATTACTTTTATTTTTATAACAATCTTTACGAAAACATTTTAAGTTAATAATGAATTCATTATTAAATCATACATTTTACAAATGATACATTAGTAAATAAAATAATACTTTCGTTACGAGTACAAATATATATACTTTAATTTAACAAAGTACGAGTTAAGTATTGTTTTAAAGAATTAATAAAAACTATTAGGTGGTGGTGTAACTATACGACATGTGATGTTTTAATTATATGAAATACATTCATACTCATAAGACCTCATAATTAATTTGTTCATTCAAAATTGCCGAGGCGATTCACTCATTTGATTTAAATAATCAATCATTTCATTCGGTGAGTTCATAGCCGCTTTATACAATTATATTGTTTTACAACATTGTTTTTATACGTCTTTTTTTTTTTTTTCAGGGTGAGAACATGCATTGTTTTACATTTGGACGCAAGTACTCTTTTTAAACATATTACGGAGTTGGCCCTAGTAGCTAAATCCATATTAACCCACTAAAAACTATCATGTAAATGTCAATTGCTAGTTAGCGAGCGCGAATGTTATTGATTAGATCTATTTGGATTGACATTCCCCGTTCGGGAGAGTAGCGCTCGTCTGGTGTCGACAGTACCTGAGAATACAATGAAACGTATAATCGTCGGAACAATGTGGATGTTGCGGGTCTTGAACATCTACATGTGCACTTTAGTGCATTAAATTGTCATTACATATTGTTGGAGCTTCGAGTGTCATGAGCTTAGTGCCACTCGTAAATTTACTTTTAAGCTTATAGTATGTGTTAATGTTCTATACATTGGAAATCTTGTGGTCCTATATTTATATCAGTTACTAAACCTGTGAATTCACCAACTTTATGTGACATTTTTAAAGATGTTTTATAGGTCAATAAGGTACGGAAACAAGGATACATTGGTTTGTCATCATTTTGGAATCAATTACTATAAAAGATTTGGATGCATTACATTTTGGGAATATTTGTAATGTCTTTAACAATGTTTACTTATCATGGTAATGAACTATTTTAAGCTTCGGCTATTGTAACAAACAAGTCTATTTTAATCCAATGTATCAATTCAACACGATCATATAGATGTCGTTCTCATATCTCGTGCTATTGATCTATGAAGTAACACTCGCCAACCCATATTCCGCTGCGACCCATTTTGGGGGTGTTACACTTTAAACCTTAAATAAATCATTTCACCTTTGTACTAAACCTTACACATAAGTACCTTCATCCCATATACCAAGTAATTGGCACATCACTCTTACAAATGGTACCTTAAACCACTCTTGGACCATAGTATTAGTTAGTTGTTTTCATAATACATCTTGTTATATAAGGAAGTCCTAAGCATTTTAACACACACTCTTTCATAATTCACAAGTAAACTTTCACATACTCCTCTCCATTTCCATACTCTAACCCACGGCTCACATTTCACCAATTAGGGTTGTTATAGTTTGATTTCTAGCAAAGATACAAGTGTTCTAGCATTCATTCCAAGTATATCTAAGGTTACTCAAGGGTATTTCAAGCTTGGATTTGGGTTTAACAAGGATTAATCAAGAAAACATATTTAGGGTTTTCTTGATTAGGGTTTTGAATTTGGAAGCCTTGCTAGTAGTTTTATCTTGTGTTCATCATCCTACATCTCTTCTATAAGGTTCATTTAAACCCTAAGCATTTCATTATTCATTTACATATGTTTTTCATGCTTGTTATATATGTTAAACACCACCTAGGTTCATTTTTATGATTTATGGAATAGTACAAAGATATATATAATTTGAACTTTGTATTATTGTTGGTGAAATGATACTTAAAATGGAATTAAACATTCTATATAAGTGTAAATTAATTTATAAGTTTAGTTTGTAAATTAATTTGTATTGAAAGTTTTATCTACAAAAGTTATGTACAAAGATCATAAGGACTTTCCATACTTGGACATAAATGTGAAATGGATACTTGGGTTTTGGCTTAAACCCGCAAATTTTTTAAAAAATGGACCAAAATTGTTATATCCAGTAAAGATAGTGGACCAAAATTGTAGTTTTCTCTTATTTAAAGGTTAAAAAAACAGTTTGGAGTTACTGTAGCAAACAATACCCGGGAGAAAATATTTTATTATTTTATAAAATAGTACATTTCACAATGATCGTAAGCATATAAGAAACTTGAAAATCCGATAAATAACAAAGGAGTTATGATGTTTACAAGATTTACAATTATAAAAGTATTTTTATAAAAGAAAGTTATAAAAATAATACAATTCGAATTTAAGTTAAATATTTGATATTTTCTGTAAAAGTAGATTGTATAGGGATTATAAAAAGGTAAGAAACTTGAAAAACCGTTGGGTAATGAATTTGTTATGACTTTTTCATGTTTATGTAATAAAATAAACAAAAGTAACTTTATAAAAGTAGTTTTATAAAAACCTGCTACTGTTCACGACAGTGAGCTGTTGAGAATTATTTTTGTTAGATAGATCTTTTAATTACGAAGACGTGGGCGAAAGAATCACTAAAAACCGAATTAAAACGAATGCGATATGATTTTTATACGATTCCAAGAATTAATATTTATAAAAAAAGGCATTTTTATAAATATATACATATTGTACTGTTCACAACAGTAAAAATAAACATAATAAATGTAATGGTTGATTAGACTTTTCAAATATGAAACCATACATATAAAGAACGTATTAAACGGATGTAAAACGAATAAATTACGATATTTTTAATATTACAACAATTAATTATATAAACGTAATTTTATATAATTTATTAAATTGATTAAATGTTACTGTTCATCAGTAACTTAATGTTTACATATATGATATTTTAATATGTCATTCAAATATGAAACCACGGATATAAAGAATATGCAAAACAGGAATTGAAACGAAAAAGATATAAAGTTTATAAAACCTTATGCACTATTTTATACTTGTGCACTATTTTTGTGAAATCAATTAAACTAATTATATAATGTTATTATATAATTATCTAAAGGTGATAAAACAATTACTTGTCATAAACGAATAATTGTTGGACAATTTTAATAGTTTCACAATACGGATTAATGAACATTTATTTTACAAATGCAAATCTAACTTGTTAAATTTTATAAATTAAACAAACAATTTTAGGTGGTGATGTAACTACATAAAATTATGTATGGCATTGGTTATTCAAAGTGCATAGTATTCATACAACTTATGTTTAATTAGGTTGCATTCGGACTTCGCTTGTCGATTCACTCTTGATTTATTTCATTTACTTCATTTGTTGAGGTGAGTTCATAGCCTCATGTTTTACTATATCAATGATTTACAACGTTTGGGGTGAGAAACATGCTTGGTTTACAAATTAGACGTAAGTGTACATTTTATCATGATTACGTGTTTACCTAAGTAGCGATAACCCTCTGAGCCCATTATCATGAACTGTCAATTACTTTGTGTGAGCGCGAATGTTATAAATAGATCTATTTGGGGTTGACATCCCCATCCGGGTGAGTAGCTCTCACTGGTGTCACGGAGTGAACCAACGGATGTATACCATGTCGGATACGGATGTTGCGGGTTAGAACATCATCACGGGCAATGTAGGCAATTTATATTGCAATTCATACATGTCGAGCTTCAGTGTCATGAGCTTAGGGAAACGTAATTACATTTTGTGATGTTTGCATCTGTTGCATTATCACGGGGAAAATCTTACGGTCCTACATTACATTTTACATAAACCTATGAATTCACCAACTTTATGTTGACGTTTTAAGCATGTTTTTCTCAGGTCAATGAGGCACGAGGTGCTAAGGATACATTGGGATAGTCTTTTGGGAGTCATGCATTAAAGATTTGGAGTCATTACATGATAAGATATTGTTATGATCTAAAATCTTTGTTATCAAGTGTTGAACAATTTAAGCCGTTGTGCTTTGTATTAAACAATTTCAATAAATCCAATGTATCATATTTTAAACGACTCTTTTAGAGGTCGTTCTCATATCTTGTGCTATTGATCTGAAATGTAACGCTCCCGGATACTCATATTCCGCTGCGACCCAATTTGGGGGTGTTACATCATGAGTTAATTGGTTGTTGGTTATAGTGATCGAAACCATAAAACCAATTTTGCATTTTTTTCAAACAAGGTTTTATTTTGAAATACTCCCCTTAGACATGTGCATCGATATTTACAACTGTTTTGCACATGGAGGAAAGAGTCGCACTTTGAGTCTTAAAGATCACATTTTTCTAAATCATATTTTAATCACATTTTCTCCCTTTATTGAAAATAATAAATCTTTTAGTATTTTAGATACCAGTTAATTAAAATGACATTTTCGGAAAAGCTTGCGGGGATAAAAATGTTTAAGCAGCATGAATGTTGGAACATGTTTTTGTTTTCTCTCCCTCAACAATATATGTGTGCCACCACTTAGATGATTAACTTGCCTCCGGTCAAAATTACCCCATATCCCTCAAACCATGTATTCCATACCCTACACCTAACGTTACAACCTATTGTAAAGACCTATTTGATAGTAGATTCTAGGTGCTTACGCCAAAGTGGTAAATGTTTGATCTTTTATGAAGCTATGATAATACCAATCTATGTTCTATGACAAGTAAGTGAGTGAATGTTCCTGCTTCCATACATGTTATATCACCATATCGATGACAGTATCAAAACACCATTTATACGGTGCTAGTTATATATTTCCGTGCATGATGGCCGTCAAAAGTGTATTGTCAAACAATTTGTGCCATGATCGATTTTTATCTTGAAAGCTAAATGCCCCTAATATGTATTACACTTTCTTGTCACCTTTTAAAGAAACTATGTTTCTCGTAAGTTGCGACCGAGAATGATTTTACGAAAGTTGTCCACTGTGGGTAAATTTCGTCGGCTAAGTAATACCCCTTTTCAAACCCGACTACATTTACCACAAATGGAGCTACAAGGGATATGTCATCTAGAAGGCCGTCGAATAACGGAGTGTTATCTAAAACAATAATATCACTATTCGCACCCGCTACCCTAAAAAAAAGGCATGTCAAATCCACAAATCATGTGAAGCAATAACTTCAAGCATAATAGTTGGGTATTTTTTTTATCACCCCTACCGTATTTTCCCTGCCATGATTTTGGATAATTTTTCCATTCCCAGTGCATACAATCAATGCTTCTAAGCATTCTCGGAAAACCATGAATATTCTTATGTGCAACATATACATTTTCAACGTTGGCCAATGTTGGTTTTCTTAAATACTTCGACATGTACAAAGCAATAATGAACTTATTAAAATTATTTAGACAATTATGTGTGGTATGCTTACCCATTTGCAAATATTCATCAAATGCATCGGGTGTGTTACCGTATGCCAATTGGCCTATGGCGGATGTGCATTTTATAATAACACTTAAACTCATTCGACCCGTAGCATCGAGTCGGACTGTAAAGAATTTAAAATGCTTTGGAAGAGAATCATACGATATCTTCTTCGAAAATAGTATAACAGATAATTACAATAGTCATCAAAATAGTCAGCCATCAAACGCCTTTCTTCATCCTCACGATGACGGTGGATCTACGTGTCAAGCGAGGTTGATTTTTTTCTTCTTCCAAACGTTGGTTATACTCGTACACTTGCATCATAAACCAAATGCCGGTTTCGTCATCGACCTTTTACGTTATTCATTGCTTTGATACGGATCCATTGTGAAAGAATGAGTTTTTTTGTAGAGATGAATTTTGGATGTGTGTAAAAAATATATGGGAAAAGAGTATTTATATTGTATTGTGTAGGGTTTAAAAAAAATTAAAAAATTCCCGTTTGGAGGTCTTTTTTTGATTTTTTTTTTCTTATTTTCGACATTGTGGTATGCGTTGGTGTATTAACTCATGGCGTAACGCCGTTACCTTTTTGGGTTGGGCGGTATGATAACGCCGTGTAACGCCGGTCCACATAAGCAAAATAAATTCGGTTTGTTTAATTTGACTCCTTAAAAATTAAATGACTCCTGAAAAATAAAATAGGGCACTCGTAAATTTAATTCTTTATCATTAGATTATGCGTATAATCTACAGGTATCCGACCGTTAAGATACTTCTTGTGGTACAAGGGACCGACTTATAAACCATATATATATATATATTTAAGAAAACAACTTACAATTACGATCGCATCATTCTCTTCTTATTAGTTATCGCTCTATTATATTTGTTAAGCTTTGTTGAGTTTATTAATTTAGGTTCAAGATAGTTGTTAAGATGAAACATTAAAAGAAATAATATCGATGAAGACATCCGACAACAAGCGTCTTCAAACAATCTTCAAACTTGAAGTCATGAACTGATAAACCTGGATAAACCAATATAACTGAAGCACGAACAACAACATACGATTGTGTGGATTTGTGACCTTAACACAAATCACCAACACAACGTTAGCACAAATCACCAACACAACAAACAAATAATAAAACTTAAAAAAGAAAAAAACATAATAGCTGCTGCACCACGGTCTTGTTGATCAGGAAACAGATCTTCAGATCTGACACAAGTAAAAAAGATCACGATAATATTGGAAGGATGGCTGGTGACGATGACGTCATGCTTTTCTTTAAGGGCTGGTGATGATGACGATGGCGGCTAAGGTTTTTTTTTTGATTTAGGGTTTGACAAGGATCCCTCCGAATCATCGACGAGTTGTCGATAAAATAGGCCCAAGCCCGTTTGTGGGTTTAGGGTATTAGGGTTTTACCACTATAAATAGTGGTCAATAATAAATCATAACTCAAAGGATTTTCTATCATTCTACATGGTATCAGAGCTCTATGTAAGATCCACCAATAAAAATTGCTATCCTCCGGGTCATCGGCTACTTGTCGGTGATCCGGAGGGATCTCATTTTTTTCCGCTTTATTGTTTTTATTAATTTATGATTTTACTTTTCGTATTCAATGCATAAACCCTAAACCTTAGCCGTCAAAACACATAAAAAAAATGTTGAGTTGCCTAGATCAACCCTTTTTCTCATCTGATTGTTTTCGTTGTCGAAGATCATTGTCGTTGACAACAAAAGTTGTCCAACAAATTCCCGCTCCCTCCTAAAGGCAAAATAAGCCATGACGTAAAAAAAATAGCAAACGTCATAAAAAATGGAGGAAACTGTGAAGCAATATATACAATTATGTCGTCAAATACAAGTCAATATCCGTGCAAACGAGCAACAAAGAAGAAAAAGAGAAGAAGAATCGGCTTCAACATTCATCCAGTTTGTCTATATCGAAGACCCCGTTCAAACTGCGGGAGAGTGTTAGACGCATAAATTATTGGCCCATGCCATTGTGGGCTTGAGGTCCATTAGATCTAGGGTTTAGTAGCTTATTCCCAAAGCTATGTTCTATTATAAATAGGCATGCTTTGTTATGTAATGAAAACATTCCAAAAACATTCACATATCCGATCCAAAAGGCCTCAATGTTCATCATTAATTAATATGAAGAATGATAGGAAGAGGAGGTTCAACGTTTAATGGAGATGAAGTGCTTAGTTTTGTTTGAAGTGTGATTTTAGGGATCACATCTATTATTAGTTTTATGTTAAAAAAATGTTATAGTGGTTTTTTTTATGTCGAATCCAGGGTATTAATTCCCAAGACGACTTTTGTTTGTGTCGAATCTAGGGTTCTTATTCCCGAGACGACTTTTGTTGGTGTCGAATCTAGGGTTTTTATTCCCGAGACGACTATTTGGGATACTTTGGTTTATCCTTCGGATACTTTGGTTATCCGTAAACAAAAAATTAGAATAGGGGATATTTGGGTTATCCCGTTTTATTTTGGTTTATTGTTTATTTTGCTTTCTTAATTTTCTTCTTCAGTCCGAGCTTTCGCGATTTCGCCGCTCGGACTGCGGGGGAGTATTAGTGAATAAATAGGCCCAAGCCCGTTTGTGGGTTTAGGGTATTAGGGTTTTACCACTATAAATAGTCTCAATAATAAATCATAACTGAATTGTTTTTTATCATTCTACATAATCTACAGGTATCCGACCGTTAAGATACTTCTTGTGGTACAAGGGACCGACTTATAAACCATATATATATATTTAAGAAAACAACAACTTACAATTACGATCGCATCATTCTCTTCTTATTAGTTATCGCTCTATTATATTTGTTAAGCTTTGTTGAGTTTATTAATTTAGGTTCAAGATAGTTGTTAAGATGGCTTCATATCACAACCAAACCAATCATCAGCTACAAAACAACATGTTTCCGGCATCAATGCGTGATATTTTGAACCATGTTCAAACGATGGAGCTTGATGAAGATGTAGCCATGCTTGATGGAACTTTTGATATCGGAATCGACCAAATTCGTTCCATACCAAGAGATCAACCAACGCCAGCATACAACTGGATGAATAATTCGGGTGATGCTTTTTTGGAAGGCAGTTACATCATGAGCGACTCAGAGTCGGATGATTCAGACGAATACGGTTGGATCATGAACGAAATGGTGTCGGAGGATTATACGGATGAAGTGATCGAGTCGGAGGATGATACGGACGAAGTGAATGAGTCGGAGGATGATATGGACGAAGTGAACGAGTGGGAGGATATGCATCATGCAGTAGGACCAGATACCAGCGACAACAGTACAGGTTTATCAAAGGAAACGATTATGGAGCATTTACAAGTGAGCACACTAAAAACAGAGATTGGTGGAAAGGGTGAAGGCGAAAAAGAAGAGATTGATACTTGTGCTATCTGTTACGGTGAATATGAAGAAAGCAAGAAAATTGGAAAACTGCAATGTGGCCATTTGTTTCATGTGGATTGCCTTATAAGTTGGCTATCACGCAAGAATAGTTGCCCGATGTGCAGGGCTACCGCATTGACGGTGTAGGTTTTTTATTTTGGTCTTTCACTTAATTAACGAGGCCATAACTGTGGAATACAATTTATTTATAGAGTACAAGAAGTTGGAAAGAAGCCCGCGCGTTGCGGCGGGGCTAATTTAACACGCTACCAAAGTGACTCGCAAGGAGCTGTCATTATTTGATAAGTTTATATCCGGATAATTGAAGAATTTAGATGTCAAGAAATTTTTGTTCGAGTTTAATGTCTTTTCTTGTACCTGTGACCTATCGATCTTAATAATTATTTGATGTCATGATATTTTTGTCCAATGGAAGGAGATACATGTTTCCCTAACAAGATAGAAGATCAAAAGAACACACAAACAAGAAGAGGGAAGAAGGCAGAGACTGATAAAACGATTAAAAAAACAACATTTAATCCAAACATATGTTTTCAAGTTCCTCTTTTCTTATTGTTTTTTCATTTATTTTGTTCATCAAACTATTTTGTAATTTCATTAGAGAGAGGGAGAAGAAACAAACTGTCTCGGAAAACTGAACAACTCTTTCTCTTCAAAAGGAGAAGACCAATCACGAGAACCACCGGCAGATGTTTCAGAACCTACCGCTCCTACCCCATCCGGATGTAAACCCCCCACTGATATCCCATTATTCCCATTCGACATAATACCCGTTGGCGGTCTCGTGGAGGTCTTACCACCCCTTCCTAATGCATAATGATCTACTGAGTTTGTAGAAGACATCCACATCCCATTCGTCCTTGGTGAGCTACTAGGTGGAAGAGGAAGTCGATCCAGACTCCAGTCTATATTTGTATAATCAAACTGTAAGGAGTCACATGTGTTCCAGTCTACAGGAGACGATGGGCCTGAGCCCCATTTGATCCCAGCCCAAGAGAAGAAGCAGGCGCAAAGTAGGAGTGGTGGTGGTGGTGGTACTACCAACCATTCTCTTCCATATACCACCATTATTGTAATGGTTCATGGAACCCTGTTGGCTAAAATGATGATCCAACAGGGCACTGCTGGATGCATACTAATGTTGAAGATGTGGCTGTTGTTCCTGATAATGGAAACGGTCATACATTTATCCATTAGTGACACTGTTCACATGGATTGAGGTGTTAAAGCTTCTTGTTATAGCGGGACCATGTTGGAACCCATTTGCGTGCATATTCATTACCTATTCAACAACACTGGGATTCCAATCAGCAATGAATGCTGACGATGATGAACTAAAATCATAGATATGTGCTTCGATTTTGGCCGTTGCATCATGATTACAGGTTCCCTCACTAGATATTGAATGCGGTTCTTTAACTTCGGTTCCAAGAATTTGCAAACCGTGAATATGATTTGGCTTGTGGGGGGCCCCTGTAAACAAAGCAGTAAATGAATATGAGACCAGAAGGGTTTGATCTACCTAAAGGCCCTCGTTTCTCAAACGATTAAGGTAACAAACTTGTTGCTGTATTATTTAACCTCCTTCAAACAACCATGCAACCGACTGCTCAACTTTACCTTCATTTAATATAATAGCCATTGTAGCACGTTCATAGGAAAATCTTATTGTCACAAGTTGTTGAGCCAGTCCTTCTAGCTTTCTTGACATCAAGTAACCACTGCATCGTTCATGTAGTTCCTGAGCTCTCCTCTCTTTTTGTCGCTGATGTCTTTTTCTCATTCTTTTGACGAATCTTTTCACGTTTATCATTGTCAACCCCAGGTGATGTTGTCTCCTAACGAGAGGATCTTTAGGTATTCTTCTCTTTGTGATTTTCATACTCGCCTAACCAACTGTCGTTGTTAGACAAGGAATCCGTATTCAACACCCATCCCAACAGAGTTCCCAATACGGTCCTTAGTTTCAAGTGCATGAAAGGTTCCCAGAAACCACTAGTAGGGACACCGCCACCTGTGTTCGCAATTGATGTGGGGTTTGGTAGAAGACTTTTTTGGCTCATTGCAACTCGTTTATCTTTTGACTTTGACTTAGATGCGGGATACATTGCGATTTCCAGCTTGCTACAAGATCAAAGTAATCTCTTGGTTATATAACCATACAAACTTGCAATGAAATTGTGACCATTGATGAGGGTCACTACTAGTAAAAATGTCATTAGCAACAATTAGAAATCGTTGCTAAATTATGTATTTAGAAGCTAATTTTAGCAACAAAATTGTTTTCAAAGTTGCAATTTTTTTAGCAACAAAAAATTAGTTGGTATTTCTACAAATGACCAAAAATATTTGTTGCTAATTTATAAACCACTAAGCAATTTCGTTGCATTCTCAATTAACACCGACCAAATTATCATCAATTGGGGTTAGTTGCTAATTCGACCGGTGCTAATTTGAGTATGTAACGAAATTGCTTAGTGGTTGCTATATTAGCAACAAATATTTATGGTCATTTTGTTGAAATACCAACTATTTTTATTGCTAAAAAAATTGCAACTTTGTTAACAATTTTGTTGCTAAAATTAGATGCTAAATACATAATTTAGCAACGATTTTTAATTGTTGCTAATGGCATTTTTCTAGTACTGGGTAAACGAACAGCCAGCACAAATTGCTACAGATAATAACCTATATATGTAAGCATCTGCGCCCTGCATCATGCTATGCTAACATGCCAATTATTCGAATATTAATGGTCTTGTTACTCGATAATCAAAACTAGTAGATAATAAGATTTTATAGAACAAGCTAGACGATTTAATGAGATTGTACTGATAAGAAACACAGATGGATGGTATTTTGTTGTGTAAAAAATGAAAACAATATTAAGGGAACTTGGTATAGAAATTCTAATGAAACTAAAAACAAATTTTTAGCTGACTAACTTGGTCATGCTAACATGGTTAGTTGGCTTCTTCCCCTACCTATATGAAGGTTACTTTGGAACTCACTTCCTCCACAGGCCCTTCAAGATCAAGATTATCATAATAGTATTTTGTTAAAGAAAGTTGAGGAATTTGAGACATAAACAACTCTACTACTCCAGACACTTTACACATATAATACATTAAGCAAATGTCTTTATCATTTTCAATAATTATTAAGGTTGGACCAAGTGGTTACCACCCTTGCCATTGGAGACAGAGGTCAAGGGTTCGATTCTCAACTCCTACAAGGCTGGAGGTCCTTTTCTACCTTTGATAGAATCGGAAGCAGCCTCTCTACCTATGGTAGAAGTAGGGCTGTCTACATCTCAACCTCCCCCATACATTATGGAAGACGATATTAGGGCTCATGACCTGTGGAATACAATATTGGGAGTCAATTACTTACTATTTTGATAATTTTTAGCCCTTCGGTTAATCACAATTTGGCAAAACACATAAACAACTTATACACGTGATCATCAGTTTTATCTTTCATAAACTCTCTGAAGGTTTCATAGTCCATTCTCTCATATGTTGATATCTTCAAGTGAAAAACAAGTTAATTGATGTACTTCAATAGGTTATCAAGGTGAGACAAGTGATGACGGTGATGTCGACGATAACTTTCCTTGAGAAACTCTTATGGAAATAACCGCTAATGACACACCATGGTGCGCAGACTTTGCAAACTATTTGGTGGGTGATATTATACCTAAAGGGATGAGGTACCAACAAAAGAAAAAAATTCTTCTTCGAACTCAAAAACTACTTTTGGGAAGACCCTTACCTTTTCACAAAAGTATGTTAAGACGGTATGTATCAGACGGTGTTCTCATGGAACAGAAATACTCATATATTCTAGATCAATGTCACCACGGACCAACCGGTGGACATTATGGACCAAACACCACAGCTAAAAAAGTCCTAGACTCGGGCTTTTACTGGCCAACAATCATCAAAGAAGCTCATACTCTTTTTCCTTTGCGAAGCATGTCAAAAAATAGGGAATATATCCAAACATGATGAAATACCCTTAAACAGCATTCAAGTATGCGAAATTTTTGACAGAGGTATTGACTTTATTGGACCATTCCTGAATCATATAAATTTTGAATACATTCTTAGTCTCTAATCGATTATGTATCCAAATGGGCCGAAGCTCAAGCTTTACCAACCAACGATGCCAGAGTAGTTATTTCATTCCTGAAAGACTCTTCTGCCATTTTAAAATGCCCAACGCTCTCATAAGTGACCGAGGAACTCATTTCTATAATACGATAATGGAAAAAAACAATGAAAAGATATGGAGTTAACCACTGTTTCTCTACATCCTATCACTCTCAATTGATATGGAAGTTGAAAAAACAAAACGAACCCTTAAAGAATCTTGATAAACTATGAAAGATTATCCAACTATTGGTCAATGAAAACTTGATGATGTATGTGGGCGTTTCGAACACTTACAAAAACACCACAGGAAACCACACAATACAACTCGTATACGGAAAAATACTGCCATTTACCTTTTAAAATAGAACACCAAGCATACTAGGCTCTTAAAAACTGTAATTTTGATCTCATAACCACTGGTGAGAAAAGAATGTTCCAGTTACACGAGTTAGATGAATTCTGACATCAAGCATATGAAAACTCTCGTTTATACAAAGCAAGAACCAAAGTCTGGCATGACAGAAAACTCAAAATGAGAAAAGAATTCAAACACGAAAACTAAGTGCTGCTATTTCACTCTAAGTACAAATTTAAACAACCAAACTCAGATCTCGATGGCTTGGACCATATGTAGTGAAACACCAATATCCATCCGGATACGTTGAACTATATGGAAAAGATGGCAAGACATTCATTGTTAACGGCCATCGACTCAAACTCTACCATGAAGAAGATAATGACCCAGGGGAAGAACTCACTCCCTTCTTTCCTAAAGAATGAAACCAAGAAGAACGAGTCTAGCTAATGACTCTTTGAAAAAAATTAAGCACTTCTCGGGAGGCAACTCGTGCTTTAACTTAAGTGTGGAGGAGTCCTTTCTCCTCTGTTTTATTTTCCTAAATAAAATAATAATATTTTCTTTTTGTGTACTTTTGTATTTTTACTCTTATGCAGGTAACATAGACTAGACCTAGATAATTATGGTGTTTGCTCAAAAACAAGCTCTCTCAAGATATATATCTTTATTCCCCGGGAAGTACCGTTTCCTTTAATTTTCCCTATTTTCTATATTTATTAGTTCTCACATTGAGGGCAATGTTCAACTTAAGTGTGGAGGGGAGTCAAATAGGTAAAATTAAAATTAATAATATCCCTCTATGTTTGCTTTGTAATCTAGCCAAAATTTTCAAATGATATTTTATGAAAAATGTTTAAAAATTCATATATATGTTTTTTCCCTAAAAACAAAAAATGTATACTCTTAGTAAGGCAAATCCAACCGGATTGACACTATAACTAGCACAAAACCAGTCCATTAAATTGTGAGAATTAAACCTTAAAGAATTCATGTATCCACCTTTGTTACCTAAGATAATTTGTACCTTTAGCTTGTTCGAGTTATGGTTTAAATGCAATTGCAAGTGTCTCATCCGTCGTTACGGCTATGTATTTGTAATTTGTCACCTTTTCTAGAGCATTGGTATTGGTTGAAAATTATATGTGTGAGCCGGTAATTTAGTAGCTTCAAAACTTGTGCTTGATTATCATTTACTAACCGCAGTAAGGTTAATTTATAGACAAAATCATATGATAAGAGGTGAAATAAGTCCCTCGTAAGTCTTGTATCTGCAAGCACTCCCTTTTAGTGCTAGTCTGTTAAAATATCTAAAGTTGAAGAAAAACTCTCAATGAAAGAAGTTATGTGTCAGCCTTAGTTATCGCAAGAAATATGTATAAAAAAAGAGAAAAAAAAGTACAAAGTATAAGGATTAAGTTTGGCACATGGAATCAATACATGTTATTCACCCTCATCAGCATCATGATTTACCTCTTTCAGATTTTTGTCTAGGTGCTCACACCACAACGGGCATGTTTAAGTGTCTCGTACAAGCCTATGGTAGCTATCTAGATTATGTATGTGCAATTGAGTGACTTCACTATATAAACCCTATCTGAGTGGCTTGAGTGAATATAAATCAAACACATTCCCCATGTGATGTGCTCTATTATATGTCTATGCTGAAAAGTTATAAGAACTGTAAAAACTTGTTAAATTTAAAATTTTCTCCACGTCATGAAAAATGAATCTTGTTTTCTCGTTTTAATTGCTTGAGGGCAAGCAATAGCTAAGTGTGGAGGGATTTGATAACGACCTAAATATATACATGTTTTTGGCGGCGTTTTTTATCTATTTATATCATTTTATCGTGATAACTTTCGATAACTTAAATGCATAAATATGTGCAGGTTCACTTGAAGACATCTCAAGCTTAAAAAGACTAAAGACACACGTATTTTACACCTTATGGAAGAAAAAGATAGAAGAAGATAATACTAAGTCCAAGAATCAGCCAAAGTACGCCGCACTTCAGGATGAAGTTAATGAAGGACAGTTAATACCCTAAGTACCACGCACTTCTACATCATGTGCTCCGCACTTCCATCTCAGCATTAATGATCTACACATTAAAGAAGCAAAGTACGCCGCACTTCTCTAGGAAGTGCGCCACACTTTTCCCTATCCTAGCCTATATTGAGTGTAAATTCATCTTCATTCATACACACTTCAATAACAAAATATATCTACAATCTATCTTATCATACTCCTTAGAGTTTAGCACGAAATTCTGGCGAAGAAACAAAGTAATATTACCACAACTTCTAGTTAATTTAAGGGTTTTCTGTACGAATTCGTACTTGTAAAAGTGGTGTTCAATCCTTTACTTAATCCGAATTTTGTATGTTTCTTGTTTCTCTACTAAACTTTGTTATCATGAACACCATAGCCATGAGAGGCTAAACCTCTTATGACTACTCGGTGATGTTAATATAATGATTAAGCATTGGGTGTTATTTTCGTCTTATTCAATTCTTAGCTTATTTTTACAATCTATCATATCTAATCTTGTTAAACTTGTTCATCAACTTTGATTATATACGTATAATGGTATAGGTCGAAAGACCCGTTGTGCACTATATGATTTTAAAGATTTGTCTATGATCTTTATCATTCGATCGAAGAAATTCACTTATGTTATTTGATAAACAAAATAGATTTGATATAATAGTAACTTGATTGTTTGAGTGACACATTTGATTAAGTTAAACCAAGATAAGTCTTAATTTGAAACTAGTTAATTTGTGGAAAAGTGTTCTGACAAGAAATCCTTTTTATAAGTTAAAATCCTAAAGTCAAAGAATGAGATGACTGGTATGTGCTTAAATACACATACCTTTTACCTTTAAAAACGAGCTGAAATAACCAAAAACGGACTTAAAATGGAAAAAGATTACGCTTTTATTGCAAAATTATATGTGCTGGAACGGATAACCAAGAAAGGACGAAAACACAGCACAAAACGACATAACTGGACTCGGAATGGAAAAAAGCTGTGAAGGGACGAGCTAAATCAAAAGCCAAATGACCCAGAAAAGTCAAAGTCAAAGTCAACTCAACAAATTAACAGTCAAAACCGGAACCGTAATTGTAGTTAATACTATTGGATGCAATCATAAACCCATATTGTTGGGCCGGGAAGCCATAGTATATTGATGAAGACTGTGAAGACCAAATGGGCCCTCAATCAATGACAACAGCCCATTTGTGTGCAATTGACTAGAGATACATGAAAGAATTTGAAGGCCCGATCCTAGCCCTTGTACAGCCAATCTCAGCCATTGTACATACAAAACCCATTCGTCCTTGGACATTAAAATCTCAACCATTGAACACACAAACCCCATCGGAACCGTATTGGGTCAATAGGACCCAAATAAAACCAACAAACCCCATATGGCCCAAACACACCCACTTTGGGGCCATACATAAACCCAACCCCAAACCCGGGCCCAAAACAATTTTTTTTAAACCTTAGGGACTTAAATTGTCAATTCTGAAAATTGTTTTATAAAAGAAAAGTGTTTTAAACATGAAAGGGACTGAATTTGCAATTTTACAAAATGTTTTCTCTTTATAAAAGGCAGGGACCAATTCTGCCATTGTTTCTTTCTTTCTTTAACCCTTTTGATATAAAACACAAGGGCCCAGATTGCCAACTTTGGAACTTTTTATAACTAAAAAAGAAAAGAAACAAAAGAGTGACAAGTGAATAGAAGTTGAGGGGTTCTTTTTGGGCATTCGAAACTTTTAAAAACCTGCCAGCCAATCACGGCTCTCTTCCCTAACCCTTTCCCGCCACCTCCTCAATTCCCCCACCATCACATGATACACCTAATCCTTTTACCCAACCCATCCTTTACCCGGTTAAACCCATTCCCACCACCCACTAACCTCTTAAACCTGCCAAGTTGGCAATCCCCCTCAACCCGAGAAATTTCAATGGCGGATTGAGCATTAAAACAAACACAAAGCTTAATCTAAGGGTCAGGATTGGTTGCTGAGCTTCAACTCACACAAGAAACACAATGAAAGAAGCTGTGAAGACTTGAGGCTTATATAAATTCAAGAAAACACAAGTCGAAAGAGACTAGTTTTTACTTAGCTTTATTTTTATTTAAATCTTAATTAAATTGTATCAGTTCTTGTTTTTAATGTATGGTTACTGTTTTTAAGCAATTTAATGCAAGTTTAAAGTTTATTTTGAAGTTCTTAAATTTCCCAATTGTCACTCTTGAATTCGTGTGTAAATTGTGAAGAAAAGTATGTTTTTATGGTTGCTTAATAATTCCATTATCCCTAATCTCAGTTTGTTTTAATTAACTTTAAGTTAAATCAGTTAAAAAGTTCCTTTTACTTATTTAAAGGGGTGTTTGGTAAAAGCCCAAAATGGGTCATGAGGGGGATTGTGTGGGTTACAAGCACTCAGCCACCTTTGGCTGAGTGTATTTGCTTAATTAGATCAATTTAATTACCAATTTTAGTTTTAAAATGAGTTTTTAAATGTCCTTTGTGTTCTGTCAAATTTAGAATAAGCCAAATTGTTCTTAAAGTGCTCAAGCTGTGTAGACAGCTTAAGCATTCTTTGTTGTGCTTATTATGGTTGTTTCTAGTCATTTTAGAACACCACTTGTTGCTGTCCTTGGGTTTGACTAAGTTTGAGTCAATATTTGGCTTTACAATTTTTTTAGAACCCTCAAGTTTAAGCCCAATTACCAGCAGCTTTTTCTTAACCATAGAAGCTTAAATTTTGAATATAAGCTCATTAGGCACCCCTTTGATTCTGTTTGTGTTTTGTTTTGGCTAATAAGCTCTTGAGGGCTTATATTCATAAGCCCAAATAAGCCCCCTCACCACTGCTTAATGTCCCCTGGTGCAAAAAGCACTCTTTCAGCCATCTTTTTCTTTGAAAATAGATTAATAAGCACTAGATTATTTTGTAGTTTCATTAAGCCCCTAGGTAGACCTTTATTTCCCCAAAACCTTGTAGCTTAATTCCCCCTCTAGGGTAGCTTATTTAGGCTGCAAAGTAGCCCTTTTTCTGTTCTTGTTTTAATTAAGTCAAGGTAGCTTATTCTTGTTTCAGCTTATTTTAGGGCTTATTCTTGCTGCATTTAGTTAAAATAAGTAGAAATAGCTTAGTTGAGTTAATTTAATCACTTTTCAGCTTATTTTGAGCTCTTAAGCTCCAAGAAAAAGCTCAATAAGCTTTTCAAGCTTATAAGTTTCTGTCAGCCCAAAAAACTTATTTTTATGGCTTATTCACTGAGATTTATACTAAGTGCTTATTATGAAAAATGTTGCCATTAAGCCCCTTTACAACTTTCCTGTTTTGACTTTTTGATAATAAGCACTTAGGACTTGCTTTGCATAGCGGGGTCCATCTCAGGGACCATTTGTGTAATTTCTATCTTTTTGGTTAGCTTAGTTAGTCCCTAGTGTTAACTGTGCTGTTACCTCGTTAGTCCTTTTGTCCTTCCACTGTTAGTCCCTTAGGTTAACTTAGTTAGTTTATTTAATTTAATTTAATTTAGTTTTAGGTTTAATTTTAATTAGTTTAATTAATATAATTTGCTACAGTAACTTTTAGGGCTTTTTATATTTTTAGATTTCTCAACTTTTTCTTTATTTAATTTGATTTTTTTCAGATTTTTTATAGTTATATTTTCTGACTTTTTATATTTAATTAGTTTTAATTAGTTTTTAATCTTAGAAAATTCATAAAAAATACAAAAATTAACAAAAAAATATTTTTCTTTTTTATAAAATTTTCTTTAATCAGTTAGTTTATATTAAAAATATTAAAACTTGTGTAGGGTGATTTTTGTCCAAATTTCAGTTCCGGGCCCGTTTACGAGCCCGGATTTTTCGTTTCTTACCGTTTTGTTCGCTTTTTAACTCCGATTTTGAAATTTTTTACATTTTCTTTTAAGTTAGAATATTTTTAATTTATTTAAATTTTAAAATTAATTTTATGACTTTATTTTTGTAATTTTTAGTTTTAGCTTGCGATTTAATTCCCGGTAGTCTATAATTGCATGTTTAATTTAGTTTATTAGTTTTAATTATTTTAGTTAAGTATTTTTAGCCTAATTACGTTCCCCGTAGATTTCTTAGGATTTTCATTGCCATTATTTATGCCCCCGTAGTTTAGGATTCATCCGTATAACTATTTTTGTTCCCCGTAGTATATTTAAGATTCCCATTTTCCATTGCTTGTTTCCCGTAGAATAATTTTAGTTTTCTTTAATTAATTTTAGTTTATCTAGTTAAAAATCAAAATCAATTGTTTCTCAATTCAAATCATCAATTCATTCGTATCGATTTACCATTCCAGCCTCGTTGGGGATTTACGACCCGGGAAAACTCTATACTACTTCTCGGTATCATTGACTCTGCTTCTAGACTATTCTTACTATATATTTGATATTTTATTATATTGTATGTATTTTAAGGTGTAGTCTGAGCGGATCACCAAGCATGATTACAAGATAGAGTTCGAACATGATAGAATAAAATGAAAAGAATAAAACACATGACGCTCCTAATTTGTGATAAAGATAAATATTGGGTTGCCTCCTAAGAAGCACTTTTCTTTATTTTACGAGTCTTGTAGCTAGACTCGAAGTCACACGTTCTTACATGACTTCTCCTTCATCATCCATCCCAGTTAGGTATTCGGGTCCAAGCTCTAGGCATTCTTTATAAAATCCTAATATCTTGCTCATTACATACTCTACCCCTCTTATCTTGTCTTCCTCGTTCCTAAGGTAGACTGATTTTCTGTGCTCTTTCTCAAGGTTCGACAATAAGTTGTATTGTTCTATATTATAGGGCATCTTATAGGAAACTTTATTGTTTCTGTTGGTGGACCTAACTACTCCTTCTTGTGGGTCATGAGTCATGAGTCATGTTAGATATTTTTGCAAAAGGTTTCCCTAACACTACTTGCAACAGCCTAGGGTCTATAGTTGAGTTAATGTCCTCAATAATCATGAAGTCCATGATATAAGTGAAGTTTCCTATGAAGACATGAATTCCTTTAATCCTTCATGTGAAATTGCTAACTCCTCTATTCGCATCTTCCCTAGGGTTGAGTTTTCTCCTCATGATCTAGTTATACATCATTCGGGTCATGATATTTAGAGGGGAGTTAAGGTCAATGTAGGCTTTTTCTATATGTACGTGCCCAATGTTGCATGGTATCTTGAGGTTCGATGGGTATCCTTCCATAATGATGGGATTTCGTAGAAATATTGAGGGGATTGGGCCACACATAAGGTACTTATGATAGGTTAGCTCATCTCTAGTTGGAAATGTGTCGAAGTATTCTACCGCCGGTCCTTCTGTTGTTGCCCCTTCACGTTTATTGGGACCCTCATTTTGAGGTACATCATCATCTCGTATGATCTCGATGAACATTATTACTCCATCATCCTCTTTAGAGCAGACAAATTTTGTATTGGAGGATTGAGGAACCAATCTTAGCGATTCAAGCATTGAATTTAGATTTCGTACCTGTTCTGTGGCGATGGAAGCTAACATATCAGGTTGTGGGTGTGGGTTAGAGCTGGTGTTTCCTAGGTTGCCTTCTTCTTCCTGTCCTTCGTCAAGTCTATTAACTTGGGATCCTTCAGGTTGCTTAGGATGGATTGTGATGGCATTTATTGAGCCATAGACATGGTTTGAGCATTGCGAGTCTTGAGTTAGGTAAGAACGAGCAGAGAAAACTGGGAAAGTACTCAGTTTTGGGTTCTTAAACTTATTGTTAGGTAATGTGCCCGCTATTTGAACTGGATGGCCTTCAACACTATGTCTATTTTGTTGGTCATCTCACCTTGTTGTCGTTTGAAATTGGCTTCAAACTTAGATAACCTGGCGTCTTGAGATGCCATGAAGTTATATATAAATCCTTCCACACTTGATCGATTGTTAAAGCTTTGAGGATGGTTGTTGAAGGAACGGTTTGGGATTGAACCTTTGGGTTGGAACCGGTTAGGTGGATTTGAAAATTTATTTTGATAGTTTTGGGGTTGTCTCCACCTAAGGTTTGGGTGACTTCTCCATGACGGATTGTAGGTGTCACTAAGATTGTTTTGCTCAGGCTTGAAAGTATACCACTTACCTCCCGCTTCATTGGTACGCGAGGATGCGTATTCAACAAAGGCTTGTTTGGGATTTTCCATGCAATAATGAGTGTCATGGGGACCACTTCAAATCTCACATTAGGTAGTGATTTTGTTCACTTGAGTAGGTTATGTTGGAGCAAGACGAGCTTCCATCAAGCGTTGGACTTAATTTTCGAGCTCGATTAGACGGCGGTCAGATGTACTCAAGACATCTTAAGGCAATGCGATTGCCTTGATCGGCTTAGCAAAATCCCTTGGGTCGTTCCAACTTTCGTTTTCATAGAGGGTGAGGTCCTCTAATAATGCCAAGGATTCTTTGGCGTTTAGATCACGAAGCTTGCCACCGACCGATTGGTCAATGGTTAGTCTTGTGACAGGATTTACATGGTCATAAAAATTTGGACTTGGAGCCAAAGGTCGATGCCATGATGAGGGACTTTTTGTAGTAAGTCCTTTAAACGAGTCCATGCTTCAGACAGAGATTCTCCATGATGTTGTTGGAACAACAGGATATCATTGCGGAGTTTTGCGGTCCTTTTCGATGGAAATAATTGAGCAAGGAATCGGGTAGTAAGATCCTACCATGTGATGATGGATCCTGCTGGAAGACGTTCAAGCTAATTGCTAGCTTGATCGCGAAGGGAAAATTGAAATAAACGCAGGCGGGTTCTTTCCCTATTTTCATCATCAAGGTCAAGTGAGTCCACTAGTCTTAGGAAATCCTTGAGGTGTTGGTTTGGATCTTCAGACCAAAGTCCATGGAATGAGCATCCGTTTTGCACCAACCGAATGGTGTCAGATCAAAGAGGTACCATGCTGTTCCCTATGGGGAGCTCGATGGTATTCCTATAGCCCTCGTGGCTAGGTTTGTAGTAGTCTCTTAAAGTTTGGATAGGATTCTCGTCTCCCATGGTGGTTGACGAGAATGGGTTATGAAACAGATAACACAAAGAACAGATAGACTACGAGAAAGCTAATATACGGAAATTAAATCTTACTTGAAAGGATTCAAACAAGTAGAATTAATCAAAACCTAACTATTCCCCGACAACGGCGCCAAAAACTTGTTACGGTTGTCGTAAGGGACTTCTACAAGAAGTTTTACAACTCCTTAGGCAGTGTACCTAATTGTTGTAGTGTAGTATAGGCAAGACTCGGGGGTTTTATCGTTCTCTAGGGGAATAGGTTAGGAAGGCTTGATCATGGTCTAACAGAATTCTAAGGGTTGAGAGAAGATTCTTTTTATGTTTTTATGTTTATAGGAAAGCAAGTAAATCATATATTTGAGAGGTTGGTTGGTTTTAGTGTAGATCCCACTTCAATAGATCAAATTCCTTAAGCTTGTTTAAGGATTAGTTATATTAGATAAATCTAACACAACTATAGTAGAAACTTTGTTTGAATGTATTAAAGATTATGCGGAATCTAATCCTTAATATTGAGAAGAATTATCAATGAAACAGTAATTCAATGAACATATAATTCAACAAACAAGCTCCAATATTATTAATAATATGAATACTCTCAAAGTATTAGGGATACAAAGACCTTGAAGCTAAGAATTATATGACTAAGATTAATTTTTGGTTTTGATATTGGTGTTGGTTCATCAATCTCTATGCCTTAGGACCTCCTTTTATACACCAAGGAGTCCTACTCGGCTTATAATACATTCATAAGTATATAAAATCTTTTAAATAAATAACTAATACATATCAAGTAAGCAGTACTAACAAACAGTACTACCTTACACTAGCAATACTAACTTAACACTAGCAGTACTAACTACTTAAAATATTTTCTTGAGTAGTAGTAACTCTTCAACAACATTAACTTCAAGTAGTCTTTGTACTAGCAGTAGTAACTTTCACTAGCAGCATTAACTTTTGTACCAGCAGTAGTAACTACATAGTATATTTTCTTTGAAGTTCATGAGCAGTACTAACTCTAACTGAGCAGCATTAACACAAACATGAGCAGCTGTAATTCTAAACAGCATCAAGAAGACTTTTAATCCCAACAATCCTCCCCTAAACTTGATATTCTTCTTCAAAATCATCAAGTTTCTTCATTTAAAGGTTCATCAACACCAGGAGGATGCTTCTAAACACTTCTTTACTTCTTAAGCTGTTTTATGATCAATTTACACAGCTGATATGTAACACCCCCAAAATGGGTCGCAGCGGAATATGGGTTGGCGAGTGTTACTTCATAGATCAACAACACGAGATATGAGAACGACCTCTATATGAGTCGTTTAAAATTGATACATT